>SNQJ01S0005770.1:89435-109494 GCA_010110895.2 Picea sitchensis
CATTTCTTTCATTAATAGAAATCGTGTATTACTACATATCTGTGTTTATGGTTGCATCTCTGATACATTTCTATTATATTATTGAATATCTGTGATATCTATGTGCATTTCTTTATTATATCTCCGATCTCATTTCACGCCGAAAATAATCCGGATCAAGAATGAACTAGAAATAGGGCCAACTGATCAACCTCCACAAAACTCACATCAAACATAAAGGAAACAACCAGACCAAAGCATAGGTTCAGCCGCACAGAAGAAGAAAAAGGCTCAAAATACTCAAGTTTCCTATGCCCTAACAACCGACGACATGGATCGAATTGGATACAGACTAAGGGATATCGCATAAGAAGTCCTCGAAGAGATGAAAAAGAAACAAGAAGCACTTCAAATGAAGGTGCATGATCAATGCTCAAGGATGCAACAATTACTTGAGACAATCTGATTGGCACAACACCAGGAGAAGGCATAGCCCAACAAGGCATAGTAGGGGAAGCACGAATGGGGCTATCATAATGTAGAGTACTCAAAATCCCAGTACATAAAGTCGGGTTATGAAACCCTGAAGTACAAGAGACGCTGCAAGGACTCAGTCACATATACCTAGTCATCTCCTAGATCTCAATGGAACTATTACAGGGATTATACACATGGATCACACAGGAAATCCGATATCGGGTAGAGACTACAACCAACAAGCTGGACAAAGCAGACGTAGAGAAGGCGTAACTACAGAGACAATAAAACACTGCACAATAGGAAACGTGCGCAGTAGAAGAGCGAGTGGAACTCGTAGAAAAGGTGAAGAGTGAAGCAGAAGAACAAGCAGAGAAAGACATCATAGAAAAGAGTGAAGTGGAAGTCAAGGATGAGAAATCTTTAAAAAAAAGATGAGGCTGAAACAAAGGTTGTCAAATCCTTGAAGGAGAAGGAAGAAGTTGAACATATAGCATAGAAAGTTCATGCAGCTATCCAAAAACTATACAAGGTAGTCTTGGAAGTACCGATGGTGGTAGAGGCCATGGTTGAAGAACAAGTAGGAAAGATTAGCAGGAGTACAGTTTTTTCCATTACAACAGTCATCCCATGAGGAAGTTGGCTCGAGGATGAGCCAAGTATTAGTGGTGGGGGCCTGTTGGAACCTATATTTTTGGGTTAATATCATGCATGTGCACAAAAAACATTGTATGTGCTCATTCCAGTTTTTCACATGCCTAAGAATATGCACGATGATTGACAAGAAGCATGCACTAGATTTAGTTTTGATATTTACGTGTTGGAAATAAATAAGACACACACTGGAATCAAGAAAATAATCATTGGAAAATATCCCCAAATGATTACTTCTAGCAACACGAGGATACGTGGAGCAACGAGAAGATTATTTGGAAAGGTATTTAAGATTAGGCTATGTGAAATGAAGGAAGGTGACATAAGCGTATGAGACTGCTAGTCAGTAGAGAGAGTAGAGCATAAATAAAAGAGAGAGATCTAGAGCCAAGAAAGATACAAAAGGAAGCAAGGACAACAAAGAAAAGGTTGTTGAGTTGATTCAATGGGTCATTGTTGTTTCCTATTGATAAATATCTCACTCTAAGTCTCTATAGTATCGTAATGTTGTAATGGTTCTGATTGTAATTATGAGTCTGTCATATGTCTATGATCTGAAAGGATTCACATGGCACAATGTATTGTAAATATGGGGAATTTTATAAAGAGGACATGAGACTTTGTTTTTGTCAAGCATGTTTTTCTTATTGTATGCTCGTGTTTGATGGAATGAGAATAATAATAGATCTCTGGTGATTCTAAGTTATCATGTGTTCCTTGTGTGGTATTTGGATATGTGTGTGTATTGCTTTTTCATATTGATAATAGGAATATGTCATCTATGGAATGTATGAATTTCAACCCAAATGGATCTCTATATATTTATCCTTCATCCTTGACACAAGACCAGATGGTCTCTGTGATCCTCATTGCATTTCAGGTGAAACCTTCTTCAGCCTTGGCTCAGGATTAATATGTTAATGATTTGGGTTTTTTGTTGGTAAACTCTTGACAAACCCTGGGTCTTAATCCCCTAACATTAAAAAGGATGCACACAAGCGTCAAACAATCCAACATCACAACTTATTTTGAAACTAGACATGTTAGTTGAAATATATGCATGCAACTATGATTCACAAGATGGTTAAGTGAATGGTGCAGATGGAATGTTTAAAGCATACACCAAAATAGATAAGGCTAATGTTTTATGGATAAAGTTATATGATTCACATCTTGGACATCGCTAGGCTATGAGGTTATCTTATTTATATAGCATAAAAATTTCTCCTGAGAGGATACCCATATTTCTGATAGCGAGACCAATATTGAAAAAAACAAGGAATGATTATTTGAAAATATGCAAACAATTTCCAGTTCATCTTTCATGTGCATGTACAATACACAAATCACAGGGTCTAACAATGGATAGTGTTGCATTTGATCTTGTTGGGGTGCGGAGACATGGATTAGTTTATACAACATTATTGCATGTAAGGAGAATAAACTCTTTGTATCTTTTAAGTCCTTTGGAAATGGATAACTTCAATGTTAAACAAAATATTGTGGTTGAGATGCAACATTTTCATAGGGATGCAAGCTAGAATCTAGAATATGATTGGTAGTCTGTGCAATTGGGGTCATGCATCTCAATCTTTTACTAAAATCACATGGTTTGCATGCACATATCAGTGACATATCTAGTGACTATGATACAATGCAATATGTTATTCTGTGCATTCAATAAACATATATGACACTATCAATGAAAAATGAACAGTTTCCAAGTTTCAATTGTGTATCGAATTTCAATATACATGACGTGATGATACTATTCAAAAACATCAACTAATATTGGAACATCTACTAATGTAGAGGTTCTTGTAGAAAGAGTAATTGTCAAATGATTGCATGTTTCAATAATGAATATCTATGCATCTCCATATGTAGTTCTAGCCAGCATAATGAGTGTAATTGCAAAATCCTTATGCAATTTTCATTCGATGAAATCATAGTTTTTCTAGGAGACGTCAACATCGACATGTGTCAATGCAATGAGAAAAAATGAATTGGAAAATCACATGCATATCCACAATTTGCATTTCTTCTTGGACAAACACAAAGAACGTTAATTGATCATGTCTAGTCAAATCCAAACAATGAACAATCCAAAATATTTATATTAAATACATATTGGAGTGATCATGATACCATTTGTTTTCTACTTTCAATCTGAAATGCATGTAAATCATAGTAAACATTGGCGTATTGGAGTACATGGACATTTAAATACATATTGTTGGACACACCTACCACACTTAGAGGGGGGGTGAATGATTGTGGGGCTCTTTTTCCCAAAACTTCCCTCTTGCACACAAACTCATCAATTAGCATTCAACTTTTATTCATTACCCATTGTTGTCATTTATAACCAGTTAGATGTGAGCACATATCAACAACATATATCAGCAATATATCATCAACAATTCATGACCACAATGAACACAAAGAACACAAGATGTATGTACAATTTTCTTTTTATTACGGACTACAATGCTTGGGGTTTATCAGCAACAACTGAATAGAGTACAACTCTACAAGAGCACCAGCTCTATATGCGAGACTCAGCTATTACTGACTTCAATCCTTGGGTTTATCACAACAACTGAATAGGAATAGACTACAACTCTACAAGAGAACTAGCCTCATATGGCATCCTGTGAATTCTCAGCACTAACTGAGATGAGGTAACAATCCACAACAGATATCGACGAAAATTCATAAACAACAAAGTGATCAACCATAACCAACCTGCCAAAACAACCCAAATCAACCCTGCACTAATAAAAATATGCATCCAACCATGTACCAAGTATATACCACCCATGCAAGGTCAATCCATCACAACAATGACTCATCAATAGCACCAACATCATCAACTATACACCCGGCATGTGCCAACTCATCAACTCCATTTTGTCTCAACCATGACTAGTTTCGGATTAGTCAACAAACTTAACTTGAAATAATCATAATCCTTTGTATATAAATCAATAAAGATCCAACTGATACAAAATGTTCTTTAGTGTGTTTTATGCACCATCCATGGCACCACTCTTTGGAACCTTCATAAAGGAGTTATAGCAAAAATGACATAATTCCTATTGAATCTGGATTATTCTAGAGAGCCAACTTGTAGATGTCTGACAAAATGTTTGATGAATAGATATGAAAATATTATTAGAGAATACCTTAAAGACTATAATCCAACTAAACAATTTATCTCACTGAATTTGGATCTCTTTATTAACAAGCTATGACGCTTTTAATTCAACACTGATTTGACTAGTTCTGGACTAGCCACAAACCCCATTTTCCACCTAGTGTAACCCCTGTCCGGCTAAAGACCCACAAGATGAATCTTTAACCAAAGATACTTCATTATGTTCTCTAACTCTCATGAGTTCCCAGGATCTCACTCCATTATAGAAAACATTTATAGAGAAAATGGTGATATCCTAAAATAACATACACCCGGAAAGCACCATCAAAGAATTCATCCTCCATTGGAATGGAAGGAGGATGGAGGAAGGAATGGAGGATGGAATGGAATGGATGGAGGACATGGAATGGAATGGATGGATGGACGGAGGAATGGCAATGGATGGATGGAAGGAGGATGGAATGGACGGACGGACGGAGGAGGAATGGAAGGACATGGATGGATGGACATGGATGGATGGACGGATGGAGTGGACGGATGGATGGATGGAATGGAGGAATGGAGGAATGGACATGGATGGACGGAGGAAGGAAGGACGGATGGAATGGAAGGATGGAATGGAAGGACGGAAGGAAGGAAGGAAGAGGAATGGATGGAAGGATGGACGGAGTGGATGGAATGGAATGGAGGAAACATGGATGGATGGAATGGAAGGAGGAAGGAATGGAATGGACGGATGGATGGAATGGATGGATGGATGGAAATGGAATGGAATGGATGGATGGATGAATGGATGGAACGGAATGGTTTTAAAATGTCTCTCTAAGATCTTCCTTTGTGCTAGCTTATCACTTGATTCTTTATTCCCTTAATTTGAAATTTTTCAAAATCACATTTGTAGCACACATGCATTCAAGAGTTTTTGATGATTCTTCTTTTACCTTGATGATCTAATATGGAGTGGTCTTCAATTTCTTTCTCTTCTTTGCTTTGATATGTCTCCCTAGATTTAGCCATAGATCCTTAACGGAAGTGCATTGTCCCATGCCTCTTTGATAGGGATTGAAAGTACACTAAGAATTGCATTATGGAGCCATTCTAATCATTCTTCTCTCTTTTCCTTCCCCCTTTGAATTGCAAACTCTTTGACTTGTTCTTCAACATAACATATCTACCGATGGTTGCCTTCCAAATAGATGCTGCCATTGTCTCTGAATACACTCTCATCTCTATTCCAAGTAGAATAGTTTTCCTATCAAGGATTGGAACTTCATCATCCATTTGAAAAGTCTATGGATATCCTGCTTTTTAAGGCTCTCATAGGAAGGCCTCATTTAATACTCATAATTTTTGGACACACCTACCAAACATAGAGGGGGTGAATGAGTGGTGGGCTCTTTTTCCCAAAACTTCCCTCTGCACAAAAAAAAACTCACTTCAATTAGCATTCAACATTTATTCACAATTATATTTTTTCATTTATAACCAGTTAGTCAGGAGTACATGACAAATAAAATATATATCATAAATATATCACTCAATAAGTCATCACCACAATGGAAATTTAAAAGAACACAAGATGTATGTACACTTTCTTTTTATTACAAGTTACAACCCTGGGGTTTATGAGTAACAACCTAATAGAGTAACTCTGCTGAGAACTAAACCCTATATGCAAGACTCCAACTTCTGTACTCCTCAGCACCAATTGAGAGATTATGGCACAATCCTCAACAAATATCAACTGTACCATAAACAGAGCATCAACCCATGCACCAACCCATGCCAAACAACCCAGAATCAAACTTTTCATAAAACAAGCATCCAAGCACATACCAATCATGTTTCAATCCACACAAAAATGACTCATCAATATAAAATTCAAATATCATCAACTATACACCCTGTATAGCAAAGTTGAATCTATCATCAACTGCTTGTCCTAACCATGACTAGTTTTGGATTAGTCACAAAGCCTAACTTGAAATAATCTCATAACTTTTAAAAATTGCATCAATAAGATTCAAAACTGATATTAATAATGTTTTTAGTGTGTTTTATGAAATTCTCCAAGTGTCACTACTTGAACCTCCTAAAGGATTTAAAGAAAAAATGTCATACCTCATTTAAATCATGGTTTATTCTAGAGAGAGACCTTGTAGAGCTGTCCTCGGCATTACAGCACATTTGATGAATAGATATGAAACTATTACAGTAGAATACATGCACTATATAACTAACACAAATTTTCTCACTGAATGTGGATCCTATATGAAGAAGTTATGACGCTTTTAAATTAAATGACCGAGATTTTGACTAGTTTCCTGCAGTATCTTAGTCATGAAAACCCCATTTTCCACATGGTAATCCTGCAAAACTACAATCAATTCACATGAGAATTCTTTAACACATATAATTTGATATGTTTCATCACCTTTCATAGTACCTTAGGATCTGAATTATAGAAAAAAGTTATATGTAAAATGGTGGAGATGACTGTACAATGTACCCAGAAAGCATCAGTCAATTTATCTCCTTGCATTTTGGTCTTTTCTTCACTTTCCTTATAATTTCGGTTTAGATATCATTTGTATATCTCAGCCACACCCATAGATATTCAATATGCTCCAAATATTCAAATGAGAGAGCTCCTTGCCCCATTTATAATTCCAAGTAGCCTTTAAAAACATCTCTGAGGGCCACTCTGGGTCCACTTCTTCCTATTTCCTAGGGTTGGGTCCACTTCTTAATTCTCCATTAAAATTATTAGTGAAATAATTTATTTTGTATTCACTTTTGAATTATACACACTCCTTATCACTTCACTTTTATTATTTACCTTTAAAAATCTCTCTTTAAACCACTTTGATTACTTTGTGACCTTAAATTTCTAGATGACATATGAGGGTCCCAACTTCAGAAGGCCATAACTCCCTCAAACTGCGGAGGAGATATAAGACGCTCTACATACCAATAGAAAATGAATGACATGTAATATCCATATAGAATATTATTCCGTAACAGATATCATATAACCCATACCAAGCACGACTAAACAAATGTGGGTCCATTACCCAAACTGGTCCCAACTCTCATGGCTATGTAACTCTCTAACTGTGAGGAATTATGTTGACTATTCCACATACCACTGAAATGATATGACAAGAACTATCCATCTAGGATATTTCTTTCCATTACTCCCCCTTGATCTTCATCCATATTCCTCATGCAAGCATGAGTCCTCCAACCTTTCTTCTAGGATAACCTAATCCACAAAGCTGCCTCCAAGTGAGGGCTTTCACCATAAGGGGGACCACTTTGGAGTTCATCCATTTGTGCACCTTATCAATCATGATAAGAAAATAATGAGTCATCTATACATTTTTCCAACAATGCATCATATACCAATGGAACCACATCGACCCATCTTCATCATGTATCAATGACAACTCATTGATCCATGTTCATCTATGAATTCTCATCAAGGACAATACATATTATATTACATAAATCATCAGTCAATCAATCCTTTGACATCAATCAATCACTTGACATCAATCAATCAAACCATTGGCATCAAGGACAACATGATCCAACACATATTGCCATATTTTCATATTTTTTTTTACATATTCCCAAATTTTTATTTCCTTAGTAATGAATGTAATCATGTTTTCATATTATTGTTGCATATTTAGAAACTTCTTATTTATGTGTTGGCTGAAGAAATTTTGTTGAACATGACAAGTAGTTGTTGGAGTTACTTCACACACACCTAGGATTTATTTTTCCTAAGGTTATTCCTTGTTTATTAGTCATAATTAGTCATTATCCAATCTCCTATATTTTAGGGGAGAATATTCCACTTGAAGAATATTCTCTTTCAGTTGACACTTCAGTTTGACTAGTTGAGTTGAGTTTAGATGTTGCATTGGGATCATCACCATGCAAAATTGGGATCATCACCATGATAATCGACTATGCTGCACAAGGAGGAGGGAGCTCAGATGGTTGGAAAAGCACAGATCTCACTCGAATGGATTGAATGTATAAAGGGTTGGCTTCTTGTTCTCTATGACATTCTCTTTCAGAGGATTCTCGCCTGCCACCTTAAAAATCCCTTACAGTTACCTACCCTGAATGGTTTAACCTGCATTCTAACTGGTGCTACAAGTGGAATTGGCCTAGAAATGGCAAAACATTTGGCAGAAGGAATTGTATGCCAACCTTTTGTCTTCTCGTACAAGATGATGGAGTGGGATTTGATTATCGACTCCATATGGCCATGGCTGACGAATGGATCGAGTTGCTTGAGGATTGGCATATGGGCGATATTGTGTATACACTATCAAATAGAGGGCGGTCAGAGAAATGTGTAGTATATACAGAGAGTCATGATCAAGCTCTGGTTGGTGATAAGACAATAGCCTTTTGGCTCACGGACAAAGATATGTATGATTTTATGGCAATTGATCAGCTTTCAACTCCAGCCATAGATCGTGGAATAGCTCTTCACAAGATGATCTGGCTTGTCACAATGGGTTTAGGTGGTGAGGGGTATCTAAATTTCATGGGAAATAAATTCGGACACCCAGAATGGATTGATTTTCCTAGAGGTGATCAACGTCTTCCAAATGGGAAATTTGTTCCAAGAAACAACAACAGTTTGATAAATGTCGGCGTAGATTTGATCTAGGCAACGCAGAGTATCTTAGATACCATTGGTATGCAGGCGTTTGACAAAGCTACGTCGACATTTGGAGGAAAATGGTTTTATGACTTCAGGACACCAATATGTTTTGCAGAAAGATGAGGGCGATAAGGTAATTATGTTTGAGAGGGGCAACCGGGTGTTCGTTTTCAACTTCCATTGGCAAATTTTTTTATAGATGATAGAGATGAGCTGTTCGAATACCTGAAAGCAAGGCTTGTCACACGTCCAGTCATGATAAGTAAATTTGCAGGGGCCATTTTGGGTATACCAAGTGTAGATCTTGTTCGGGAGATGGTCCCTGTAGTTCTTCCAAAGCTTGTAGTTTTACAATAGCAGAATTTCCATGCATTAGCTACTTTGCATGAACTGGCAACGCAACTAAATACAAGTTTGCCAGTTTTGCTGCTGGAATGGTGTCACAAGGTT
This sequence comes from Picea sitchensis, assembly GCA_010110895.2. Taxonomy (NCBI): domain Eukaryota; kingdom Viridiplantae; phylum Streptophyta; class Pinopsida; order Pinales; family Pinaceae; genus Picea; species Picea sitchensis. Next base: position 98,846 of record SNQJ01S0005770.1, read on the forward strand.
CTATCGTTTGCGTTTCTTCATTCAGATGCAAAGGAATTGGTTGCTGTAATACAATTCTATGAAGCTCAGACGGGATCCGATACTAGAGAGATTTTTACTACCGTGTTGCCAGTTCTACTCGAGGAGTTTGTACATTTCCTTGGGGATACACACAGTGATAATACTGATGAAAGGTTATCGGAGGTTCCGGATAACGAAGAAAAACTTGCTTGGCTGCATGAAAGGCTTCACAAACGATTTCCAATGGACTTGTACAAGTGGGCTCGACACTTGGATGGACGTGGATGATGCGGTTGTTGATCCTGGTGCTGCTGTCGTCAAGCCAAAGCAACGTTTTATTTTAACGTCTGCTACTCCCTACCACCTCCACATTTCTACATCCGACGCCGCAATTAGAATCGACGGTTTATTTCTGGCATTGGAATAATTGGAACGGTTTTCCTTGCATTGGTTCTGATGTTAATATTGTCGTTCTATGGTGATTTGTATAATCGATATCATTAACCACTCTCATGTTGTAAAAATGTTAAATATAGCAGATTAGCAGGGGCGTGGACTGGCAAGCAGAAAAATAGCAGAAGCGTTACGAATCCAGAAGAGGCAGTCTCATGCATAGCCTTGTCAAAGAATGATTCTTACGTTACGTCTGCTCCTAGTGATAATGTCACCTACGCTGACGAAGTGATCATGAATGTAATGGATGCATTCCATATTCCTTGAGGCACGTCGATTAGGGTTTCTATTGTGCAGAGACCGAGGCTAATCTCCAGGTGGATGCTTTGGGATATCGCCTCCGAACAACATATTGAATTTCTCTATAGTAAATAGAGAATTAATAATGAGCTATTTTGAAAAGATGTGAAGGAGGCGCCTCAGTTCTAAAGACGTTATTTTATGCTCAATCCGAGGGACTTTAAACACTTTTCTAATCTTGGTTCAGCGGAATCCAATTTCCAATTTCTCTGATGGTTTTCCATCCTGAATTCCAGCCTCAATTACAGTTGATATGGTTAATTTTCATTGACTCTGCCTGATCGGTGGGGCATGTCTATTTTGTATGCATGAGAAACCCCAAATACCATCCCAACAAACACCACCATGAGAGGCCGCAAAAAAAACAAAAAAAAACGAGACGCTACAGTACCGTGTGCCGTTGATGGAATTGTTGTTGTTGCAGGCAACACCTTAGCCGTTAAACGTTCAATGATTTGTTTAAGTGCGTCCTATTTTTAGTGGAAACCACTTATTGTATTGCTGGGATCAAACAGAAGTTTGTCCAGTTTCGAAAGCTTATTTGATTTGGCTGGAGAAAACGAATCTTTTACATCCTATATAAATCCATCGTCTGAATACGGAGTGATCTCGAGGCCACGTCCTTCGGGGTTTTGCACCTGTTTTCTTTATATATGACAATTGCAACTGCTTGCATGCTCACTGCTGGAAGGGTTGAGGAAGGACCCCTAGCATTTAAGAATATAGTATTTTACTCGTTTGAAATCCGTAATAAGAAGAACCCTGAAGTTATCCCAACTATCAAGCTAAAGGAAGTTTATGAGCAACAGAGAGATTTAATCGTGCTTGCAGAAAGATTTCTGCTGTCGACTTTGTGATTTGATATGAACGTTCACCATCCTTATAAACCCCTCGTTGAAGCTATTAAGAAATTTAAGGTTGCTCAAAATGCCCTTGCTCAAGTGGCATGGAATTTTGTGAACAATGGGCTGCGCACATCTCTCTGCCTCCAATACAAACCTCACCACTTTGCTGCTGAGGCCATTTTCCTTGCGGCTAAGTTTCTCAAGGTAAAGCTTCCCTCTGATAGGGAGGTGGTCTGGTGGCAGGCATTTGAAGTGACTCCACCACAGTTGGAAGACATCAGCAATCAAATTCTCGAGTTATACGAGAAAAATGGGCCCTCTCCTGCCTTGCATGGAAGTGAGCCTGGCGGAAGATCTAGTTTGATCAATCAAAATCTGGGCAGTTCATAGGCATATGCTGGAGCAGCTCCTACAAATGGATGTTCTCAAGTTACAGAATGTAGTTTACCTGGTGATGGTGCAAGCCATGAAATAAATGGAGATGTTAGTTACGATGTCAACAATTCTTTAAAACATATGGCTAATACTTCTTATGGGAAAAAGAATGAAAACTCTACCCGCACTTACCATTCGCAAGCCTACGTCGCTGACGAAAGCACATGTAATAATCAATCAGGTGGATATGCAGCAAGGAATCATGATATCAAAGACCGTGACAGAGGTGCTGATATTAAGGAGGATTCACAACAGGTTTTGAATCCAGTTTCAAACTGCAGATGCAGAGAAAAAGTTGATGGTGGAGCAAATGTACAGAAGCTGAGTAAAATCAAACATTCTGATGATGGTGGAGCAAATGTAAAGAAGCTAAGTAAAATAAAAAATTATGATGTGAATGCATTAGGCACTTCGCAAAGTTATGAAAGAAATGAGCAAACAGGTTCAAGAAGGGCTGTGGAATCAGGGTAGTACAGTGATAACTCAGGGGATGAAACTAAAGTTAAGATTGACTGTCCTGATATTGAAGGAAAGCAGTCCCGGGTTACCTTAGATAATAAAGACAAAGTGAAAGAAGCCTTGGAAAAAAGGAAGAGGTATCAAAGCAATTAAAAAACGGTAAGAGATTCGTAACAGCAGCCTGCGGGGCATCTGGCAGATGCACCTGGCATTCACATAGTCCAGAGAAGGCAAACGTTTTAGATTCCTGGAATACCAAGAGTTTTATTGTTTCTGTTTAAAAGACTGATGTATGTAACATTTGAAAGGGGGGGCGCATGAGCGCAGGACTGGGAGAAAAATCTCCGTCAAGAGATATTCATTGTAATTGCTGAGTTATTGTGTAAGCCATTATTGGAGTAATAATAAAGATATTTATTTGCGACTGTGAGATTCATCACAGTTGATTTCTTTCAGCATGTTTTCTTCTCTTTTAGCTGTGTTAAAACTGTTTGGATTTTGTTTATGTGTTTCCTTACGTGCAGCTGAAATTGTCTTTACCATCTCTTTATGTCTTCCTTAATCCATTACGACTGCATTACATTTTTTTTTCCTCAAATTGATGGGCTTCGTTACACTTTAGTACGGCCACTACTGTAACGAAAGGGTTTGGGTTTTCTGCAAATGTTTATTGCCTTTCCTTTGCACCAGCTATCAGCTGTGTAAGACCAATCTGCATTTTCATAACTCTGCATATATCCCTTGCTACGTCGGCCTTTCCTTTTTCTTTTCGCTACCGCATCATCATTAATCAAAGCATTGAAAGATAGACTTATTTTGCCTCACTTTTTGCAAGTATTTGATCTCTGCCATTGTCTCTTTTTCTCGGTTTTCATTTGACTCCATACCCAATGGACCATTTCCCTGGTTTAACATCCAAACTCCAAAAATCTAAGACCATCATTCACCCATAAATCTGCCCACCTTTTTCATGCTACTCAATTTATTTCGTGACAGTTTTTGAGAGATCCCTCTCGGGTTGGAAGAGGGCAGCTTCTAATCCAAAGTGGCTCGAGGTTGCCTCGGGATTGATTTGCTGCAGCCCATTTCAGTTCTGAATGTCAACATTTGTGGCGTCGTTGCTGGGGACGGAGGACAAGGTTATCTTCCCTGGGATACGACAAAGTTCATATCTATCTCTTGATGGTGAACAAGGGATAGGCATTCGATTGGTTGTGATCATTCACCTGGCGACTCCTTGGTTCGTAGACTCTACATGATTTTGTTGGCGACTCCACTGGTCTCAAATGTCGAGCTCGTTCCCTGCTTGAATTGCTCCAAGGTTTGCTCCTCTGGACTTTACAAATGTTTATGGCTTTGCAAACACTATTCCAGACATGAAAATTTGGGCAGATATCCTTCCTAAATTTGGAGAAGATGAGGAGGACAATCCCGGTCGGCATTTGTTTGAATTCCACAAGCTCATGGAAGAATTAAATGTACATCATGAAGATGTCCTCATGAAAATGTTTATGCTTACATTGGGAAAAGATGCTAGACTCTGGTATAAATCTTTACCCCATTCCAGTATTCCTTCATCGAGATGTTTTCACGCACTTTTTCATCAACATTGTAGGAGGATATATTCTGCTGAACTCCTTTTTGAAGATTGTTGTGATNTCGGCATTTGTTTGAATTCCACAAGCTCATGGAAGAATTAAATGTACATCATGAAGATGTCCTCATGAAAATGTTTATGCTTACATTGGGAAAAGATGCTAGACTCTGGTATAAATCTTTACCCCATTCCAGTATTCCTTCATTGAAATGTTTTCACGCACTTTTTCATCAACATTGTAGGAGGATATATCCTGCTGAATTCCTTTTTGAAGATTGTTGTAATACATGTCCTCTTGAGGAGGAAGAAAGAATAGAAATTTCTCAAGTTGATGAAGACGATCAGTATGAGGAGGAGTTGGCTCATAAAGATGTTGGATCTTGTGAACTTACTCAAGAAGAAGAGATTCGGCATCACTGTCAACTTGCAAAAGAGATAGAAAGGAATGATGGTTGTTTCATTCAGAAGATACAGAGACCACCTTCTACTTTAACTAAGGAAGAGGAGGGTCTTCCCTTGCACATCTATGTTGCAGCCCCTACTCACAAATATTTACTTCTTTCACACAGTCTCGGAGACGAGTGTCAAACTCCTTCCATTTCCGAAGAGGTAAAGCTATTTTTAAAAGGTGACAGTCATCTATTCCATGGAACTTTATAGCAAGTAAGTGAACCTGTTTACAATGATTTCTTGCCAGAAGGTCAGATTTTAGACTCTGTTTTGTTTCATGAAAAAGATATGGCTGTTATGTTCAATGATCCTGAGCATCATGAACCAGAACATAGAGTAGCCATGGATGTTTTAAAACCTCAGTTTGATATGTTTTTCCAAGACCCTTTTGCTGAGCTTTTAGATTCATTTAATGGAGGAGTATGCTATGTCATGAATGTTTGGTCACAAGAATTGATGGAAGGTTTGCAAATCCATGATCACCAACAGGTCAGATGGGGATTGCCAATTTCTTTTTTCAGCTTGCTCGAAGAAAGTGTAAAAAAGTTTCAAAGAAGAAGCCAATTATTGGATTGGCTTCACTGGCATTTTCATATCATTTGATTATGGAAATATTTCAGTAGTTAGAGTAGGTGATGTATATAAATAAGCTTGACTTCAAGCATTAGGTTACATCGATAGTTTTCAGTATGTTTTCAGTTCAGTTTTGAATCCGGTATGGTTTTGTTATAAGCATTACGACCCCATAGCCCAATGGATGAATAAACAGTTTTTCGTTTCACGAAAATGCAAGTAAAGGGACAACATTCAGGATTTGATAAGTATGATTTCGGGAAGCCAAATGGATGAAGGCACTTGGTCTATGGTTCTTGGCACTTTCAGGAAAGCACCATCCCTAGTTGGAGCCAATGTTGTAACAAAAATCAAAATCGACTATGCTGCACAAGGAGGAGGGAGCTAAGATGGTTGGAAAAGCACAGATCTCACTCGAATGGATTGAATGTATAAAGGGTTGGCTTCTTGTTCTCTATGACATTCTCTTTCAGAGGATTCTCGCCTGCCACCTTAAAAATCCCTTACAGTTACCTCCCCTGAATGGTTTAACCTGCATTCTAACTGGTGCTACAAGTGGAATTGGCCTAGAAATGGCAAAACATTTGGCAGAAGGAGTTGTATGCCAAACTTTTGTCTTCTCATACAAGATGATGGAGTGGGATTTGATTATCGACTCCATATGGCCATGGCTGACGAATGGATCGAGTTGCTTGAGGATTGGCAGATGGGCGATATTGTGTATACACTATCAAATAGAAGGCAGTCAGAGAAATGTGTAGTATATACAGAGAGTCATGATCAAGCTCTGGTTGGTGATAAGACAATAGCCTTTTGGCTCACGGACAAAGATATGTATGATTTTATGGCAATTGATCAGCTTTCAACTCCAGCCATAGATCGTGGAATAGCTCTTCACAAGATAATCCGGCTTGTCACAATGGGTTTAGGTGTCGAGGGGTATCTAAATTTCACGGGAAATAAATTCGGACACCCAGAATGGATTGATTTTCCTAGAGGTGATCAACGTCTTCCAAATGGGAAATTTGTTCCAGGAAACAACAACAGTTTGATAAATGTCGACGTAGATTTGATCTAGGCAACACAGAGTATCTTAGATACCATTGGTATGCAGTAGTTTGACAAAGCTACGGAGACATTTGGAGGAAAATGGTTTTATGACTTCAGGACACCAATATGTTTCGGGGAAAGATGAGGGCGATAAGTTAATTATGTTTGAGAGGGGCAACCGGGTGTTCGTTTTCAACTTTCACTGGCAAAAAGTTTTATAGATTATAGAGATGAGCTGTTCGAATACCTGAAAGCAAGGCTTGTCACACATCCAGTCATGATAAGTAAATTTGCAGGGGCCATTTTGGGTATACCAAGTGTAGATCTTGTTCGGGAGATGGTCCCTGTAGTTCTGCCAAAGCTTGTAGTTTTACAACAACAGAATTGCCATGCATTAGCTACTTTGCATGAACTGGCAACGCAGCTAAATACAAGTTTGCCAGTTTTGCTGCTGGAATGGTGTCACGAGGTTCTATCATTTGCGTTTCTTCATTCAGATGCAAAGGAATTGGTTGTTGTAATACAATTCTATGAAGCTCAGACGGGATCCGATACTAGAGAGATTTTTACTACCGTGTTGCCAGTTCTACTCGAGGATTTTGTACATTTCCTTGGGGATATATACAGTGATAATACTGATGAAAGGTTATCGGAGGTTCCAGATAACGAAGAAAAACTTGCTTGGCTACATGAAAGGCTTCACAAATGATTTCCAATGGACTTGTACAAGTGGGCTCGACACTTGGATGGACGTGGATGACGCGGTTGTTGATCCTGGTGCTGCCGCCGTCAAGCCAAAGCAATGTTTTATTTTAACGTCTGCTACTCCCTACACCCTCCACGTTTCTGCATCCGACGCTGCAATTAGAATCGACGGTTTATTTCTGGCATTGGAATAATTGGAACGGTTTTCCTTGCATTGGTTCTGATGTTAATATTGTCGTTCTTGGTGATTTGTATAATCGATATCATTAACCACTCTCATGTTGTAAAAATGTTAAATATAGCAGATTGGCAGGGGCATGGACTGGCAAACAGAAAAATAGCAGAAGCGTTATGAATCCAGAAGAGGCAGTCTCATGCATAGCCTTGTCAAAGAATGATTCTTATGTTACTCTGGTCCTGGTGATAATGTCACCTACGCTGCCGACGTGATCATGAAAGTAACGGCTGCATTCCATATTCCTTGAGGCACGTCGATTAGTGTTTCTATTGTGCAGAGACCGAGGCTAATCTCCAGGTGGATGCTTCAGGATATCGCCTCCGAACAACATATTGAATTTCTCTATAGTAAATAGAGAATTAATAATGAGTTATTTTGAAGAGATGCGAAGGAGGCTCCTCAGTTCTAAAGACGTTATTTTATGCTCAATCTGAGGGACTTTAAACACTTTTCTAATCTTGGTTCAGCGGAATCCAATTTCCAATTTCTCTGACGGTTTTCCATCCTGAATTCCAGCCTCAATTACAGTTGATATGGGTCGTTTTCATTGACTCTGCCTGATCGGTGGGGCATGTCTGTTTCGCATGCATGAGAAACCCCAAATACCATCCCAACAAACACCACCATGAGAGGCCGCAAAAAAAAAAAACGAGACGCTACAGTACCGTGTGTCGTTGATGGAATTGTTGTTGTTGCAGGCAACACCTTAGCCGTTAAACGTTCAATGATTTGTTTAAGTGCATCATGTTTTTAGTGGACACCACGTATTGCATTGCTGGGATCAGACAGAAGTTTGTCCAGTTTCGAAAGCTTATTTGATTTGGTTGGAGAAAATGAATCTTTTACGTCCTATATAAATCCATCCTCTGAATACAGAGTGATCTCGAGGCCACGTCCTTCGGGGATTTGCACCTGTTTTCTTTACATCTGACAATTGCAACTGCTTGCATGCTCATTGCTGGAAGGGTTGAGGAAGGACCCCCAACATTTAAGAATATAGTATTTTACTCGTTTGAAATCCGTAATAAGAAGAACCCTGAAGTTATCCCAACTATCAAGCTAAAGGAAGTTTATGAGCAGCAGAGAGATTTAATCGTGCTTGAGAAAGACTTCTGCTGTCGACTTTGGGATTTGATATGAACGCTCACCATCCTTATAAACCCCTCGTTGAAGCTATTAAGAAATTTAAGGTTGCTCAAAATGCACTTGCTCAAGTGGCATGGAATTTTGTGAACAATGGGCTACGCACATCTCTCTGCCTCCAATACAAACCTCACCACTTTGCTGCTGGGGCCATTTTCCTTGCGGCTAAGTTTCTCAAGGTCAATCTTCCCTCTGATGGGGAGGGGGTCTTGTGGCAGGCGTTTGAAGTGACTCCACCACAGTTGGAAGACATCAGCAATCAAATGCTCGAGTTATACGAGCAAAATGGGCCCTCTCCTGCCTTGCATGGAAGTGAGCCTGGCGGAAGATCTGGTTTGATCAATCAAAATCTGGGCAGTTCACAGGCATATGCTGGAGCAGCTCCTACAAATGGGTGTTCTCAAGTTACAGAATGTAGTTTACGTGGTGATGGTGCAAGCCATGACATAAATGGAGATGTTAGTTACGATGTCAACAATTCTTTAAAACATATGGCTAATACTTCTTATGGGAAAAAGAATGAAAAATCTACCCGCACTTACCATTCGCAAGCCTACGTCGCTGACGAAAGTACATGTAATAATCAATCAGGTGGATATGCAGCAAGGAATCATGATATCAAAGACCATGACAGAGTTGCTGATATCAAGGAGGATTCACAACAGGTTTTGAATCCATTTTCAAACAGCAGATGCAGAGAAAAAGTTGATTGTGGAGCAAATGTACAGAAGATGAGTAAAATCAAACATTCTTATGATGGTGGAGCAAATGTACAGAAGCTGAGTAAAATCAAACATTCTGATGTGAATGCATTAGGTTCTTCTCAAAGTTATGAAAGAAATGAGCAAACAGGTTCAAGAAGGGCTGTGGAATCAGGGGAGTACAGTGATAACTCAGGGGATGAAACTAGAGTTAAGCTTGACTGTCCTGATATTGAAGGAAAGTAGTCCCGGGTTACTTTAGATAATAAAGACAAAGTGAAAGCAGCCTTGGAAAAAAGGAAGAGGTATCAAAGCAATTAACAAATGGTAAGAGATTCGTAACAGCAGCCTGCGGGGCATCTGGCAGACGCACCTGGCATTCACATAGTCCAGAGAAGGCAAACCGTTTCAGATTCCTGGAATACAAAGAGTTTTATTGTTTCTGTTTAAAAGACTGATGTATATAACATTTGAAAGGGGGGGGCGCATGAGCGTAGGACTAGGAGAAAAATCTCTGTCAAGAGAGATTCATTGTAATTGTTGAGTTATTGTGTAAGCCATTATTGGAGTAATAATAAAGATATTTATTTGCGACTGTGAGATTCATCACATTAGATTTCTTTCAACATGTTTTCTTCTCTTTTAGCTGTGTTAAAACTGTTTGGATTTTGTTTATGTGTTTCCTTACGCGCAACGGAAATTGTCTTTACCATCTCTTTATGTCTTCCTTAATCCATTACGACTGCATTACATTTTGTTTTCCTCTAATTGATGGGCTTCGTTACACTTTAGTACGACCACTACTGTAACGAAAGGGTTTGGGTTTTCTGCAAATGTTTATTGCCTTTCCTCTGCACCAGCTATCAGCTGTGTAAGACCAATCTGCATTTTCAGAACTCTGCATATATCCTTTGCTATGTCGGCCTTTCCTTTTTCTTTTCGCTACCGCATCATCATTAATCAAAGCGCTGAAAGATAGACTTACTTTGCCTCACTTTCTGCAAGTATTTGATCTCTGCTATTGTCTCTTTTTCTCGGTTTTCATTTGACTCCATGCCCAATGGACCATTTCCCTGGTTTAACACCTAAACTCCAAAAATCTAAGACCATCATTCACCCATAAATCTGCCCACCTTTTTCATGCTACTCAATTTATTTTGTGACATTTTTTGAGAGATCCCTCTCGGGTTGGAAGAGGGCAGCTTCTAATCCAAAGTGGTTCGAGGTTGCCTCAAGATTGATTTGCTGCAGCCCATTTCAGTTCTGAGTGTCAACATTTGTGGCGTCGTTGCCGGGGACAGAGGATGAGGTTATCTTCCCTGGGATACGACAAAGTTCATATCTATCTCTTGATGGTGAACAAGGGATAGGCATTCGATTGGTTGTGATCATTCACCTGGGGACTCCTTGGTTCGTAGACTCTACATGATTTTGTTGGCGACTCCACTGGTCTCAAATGTCGAGCTTGTTGGCTGCTCGAATTGCTGCAAGGTTTGCTCCTCTGGACTTTACAAATGTTTATGGATTTCCAAACATTGTTCCAGACATGAAAATTTGGGCAGATATCCTTCCTAAATTTGGAGAAGATGAGGACGACAATCCCGGTCAGCATTTGTTTGAATTCCACAAGCTCATGGAAGAATTAAATGTACATCATGAAGATGTCCTCATGAAAATGTTTATGGTTACATTGGGAAAAG
>SNQJ01S0005770.1:131146-145779 GCA_010110895.2 Picea sitchensis
CCCCCCTACCTACATCGCAAGGAAATAAATGGCCTTGAACTAGACATGTCAATACCTAGACCTAAACCTAGACATGGAAAGACCTGGAGCATGACCTAGACTTATATGATGACCATGATTTATACCATTACCTATACCATGACATAAATATAGAGATATATTTATACGATGACCTAGAGATTGACATAGACCATGAATTAGACCATGATATAGATATAGATCTAGAGTTAGACGATGACCTAGAGCTTGACATAGACCCCCCATACTCTCACTCTCTACCCCCCCTCTCCCTATCCCTCACTCTCTTTTTCGTCCCCTCTCCCCTCTCACACTCTCTTTCTTCCTCTCTCTGCATCCCTCCTCTCTACATCACAAGGAAATAAATAGCCTTTACCTAGACATGTCAAGAACTAGACCTAAACCTAGACATAGAAAGACCTAGAAATGGCAAGACATGGAGCATGACCTAGACCTATACGATGACCATGACGTAGATGATGACATAGACCTATACCATGAACTATAAAAAAACATAGAGCTAGAGATAGATTTAGACGATGGCCCAGAGCTTGATGTAGAACATGACCTAGACCATGACATAAAGCTAGATCTAGATTTAGACGTTGACCTAGATCTTGAAGTAGACCATGAAATAGACCCCCCTAGCTCCATCTAAGCCTAGGCATAAATTATACTCAATCCTTAACTCTCTCTACACTCGATCCCTGACTGCACTATGCATACACCTTATGTACAACCCTTGCACCCACATCACCCACACATTGGTGCCCTAACCATTGCACTATCCTGGAAAACTTCCAATCATAACCCCTTAGGCATTAGTTGTCTCGATACCCCTATACATATTTATTCATAAAGATGGTTGGTGTATATTAAATTCTATATCCATTTAATTAAGAGCATGCACACCCTCCTATGACTTGAATGAGCTGTATATATTGGTATGTTATTCTCAGCATGAGCACATGCACGTTCCTAGAACGTGCACGCTATTTAATGCTCACATGTTCTAGGAATACGTGCACATTATTGTTGGGATTCTTTTGGTGCCAAACAAACCCCACCTCATCTATGTCATGGCCAACAAAAATCCATGACAACTTTAGACAAAAACAACCCACAAAGACATGTTTTACTTATTTTAGTGTTCTTGTTAGATTCATAGAGACTTTTGTGATATTTCCAAACATACAAACATTGACATTGTTTATATAGAGAGGGATTCAAACATGGACATCATTAGGATAGGGATATATACAACATTTTTATGTCTATATCACTAACATAAACATAGCGTAGGTGTTAGGTTTCCCATTTTCTATCCATTTTCTAAATTTCAAAATCCACATTAATACTAACAAGAAAAGGCCCTCCACAAATCATGCTGAGAAAATCCAACATTTCATAGGCCAAAAAATTGTTTCAAACCGACTAGAAAATAATTATATCACCTAAATTTAAGCCAACTTTGGACGGGTTTATCTAACCCTGAGTAGAGGGATTAATCACTTATGGTTATGATTATCTAATTCAACTCTTGTATGGAGGGAGGATTAATTCCTTAAGGCGATTAATTACTCTACTCCAATAATGGAGACATAGATTTCTTCTATGCATTTCAATTTGTTAAAAATCTCGAGCCATTTCTCTCATGGCCTACTTCATTAATTTTTTTGTCTAGTCTCCTTGATTGAGATGTTGATAATTATTGACATGGTATGTCCTTGTTTTCTTAGTCCCACTATATCATTCAAACAATGGTTATCATTTTTATTAAGATGTATTACACTATAGAAAGTGGTATCTATAAAATACATAGGATGAAAAATGAAAAACAAAATAGCGTAACTGATGACAAGGTATTTGGAGGAATGGAACCTATTGAAATGGGCATTATGACTATTTGGAGTCTTAGATATTATGAAATTGCAGTGCACCCAAATTGAAAGGACCGTTTGGAGGCGGAGAGATAGTGAGATTGCAATGAACCGTTTGGAGGCCCAAATATCATGAGATTGCAATACACCCGAGTTGAAATGATCGTTTGGAGACTGAGAGATTATGAGATTACACTGCACTCAAATTGAAAGGAACGTTTAGAGGTAGAGATATAATGATATTGAAATGAACGTTTTGGAGGCCCATAGATCATGATATTGTAGTACACCTAAGTTGAAATGATTGTTTGGAGGCTGAGAGATTATGAGATTGCAGTGCACCCAAATTGAAAGGACCGTTTGGAGGTGGAGAGATAGTGAGATTTCAATGAACCATTTGGAGGCCCAAACATCCTATGTATTTTATAGATACCTATTTCTATAGTGTACTGCAAAATATCACATCTTTCCACCTCAAACAATCATTTCAACTCGGGTGTACTGCAATCTCATGATGTATGGGCCTCCAAACGGTTCATTGCAATATCACTATCTCTCTGCATCCTACCGGTCCTTTCAATTTGGGTGCACTCCAATCTCATAATCTCTAAGCATCCAAATGGTCATAATGTCCTTTTAAGGAGGTTCCAAATTTGTCACCAGTTACACTATTTATTTTCCATTTTTCATCCTATGTATTTTATAGATACCACTTTCTATAGTGTACTACATCTTAATAAAAATGATAACCATTGTTCGAATGATATAGTGGGACTAAGAAAAAATGGACTTGCCATGTCAAGAATTATCGACATCTCAATCAAGGAGACTAGACAAAAAAATTAATGAATTAGGGCATGAGAGAAATGGCTTGAGACTTTTAACAAATTGAAATGCATAGAATAAATCTATGTCTCGATTATTAGAGTAGAGTAATTAATAACCTTAGGGAATTAATCCTACCTCCATAAAAGAGTTGAATTAGATAAATCACAAGTTACTAAGTGATAATAATCACCATAAGTGATTAATTCTTCTATTCAGGGTTAGATAAACCCATCCAAAGTTAGCTTAAAGTTAGGTGATATTACTATTTTCTAGTCATTTTGAAACAATTATTTGGCCTATGAAATGTTGGATTTTCTCACCATTATTTGCAGAGGGCCTTTCCTTGTTAGTATTAATATAGATTTTAAAATTCATAAAAAGGGTAGAAAATGGGAAACTTGACACCTACACTACGTTGACGCTAGTTCTATAGGCATACAAAACGTTGTATATATCTCTATGTTATTTATGTCTATGTTTGAATCCCTCTCTATATCCCTTTTTTCCTATAGACATACAAAATGATACTTTGTAATTTAACCTAAGACAACCGACCGCATATGAAATTGTCAATTGTGAGGGTGTTACCCTCCTCTATGACCCCAATCTCTCTGCAATGCCACCCTACATCAATTACAAGGATCAAGTCAAGAAAATTAAACAAGTATGTGTAACAACAAATTCCTGAAACAAAAAAAATTATCATCAATGCATTACATCAATGTGAATATATTAGGAATCAATGAAGATTCACCGGCAGATGGAGCACTAGGTTGTAAAACCTGCTCCAAGACAATCTCTACTAAGAAAGTCTATATCGATGAGGCCGAAAGTCTTGGTGGGGGTGGGTGGCAGAGAGGTGGGATGCGATGGAACCTCATAGGTTGTACACGTGATTCCAACACCCTAGGCCTAGAGAAAGGCAACCCAGAAGCAACGCCCAGGTGCCCAGGGGGTGCAATACTACTATACCTAGCAAATATATCGACAACCTGCATACATATGAGTAAAATTGAACTATTTGTACCAAATAGTAAAATTCAAAAACATAAACACAAAAAATTTGATAAATATATGATATTTAACTTTACACATGATACATGTGACGTTGGTGACTTGTCCAACCCAGATGGACAATCCCTGACATTTCCTGGTGCCAAATCCTGTAGAAACACGAGAACATATAAAATTTTTGAGGATGCCATAAAATAAATAAATGACTATGTTGAATCTATCAAATGTGATACATACATGTGTGTACGGTGTAACCAATGAACATGCTACATCTATTGTTGCATCAATGGTGGGGCTAGAAAATGATGCATCCATAGGCGTAGAGGGTCTACTGCTAGGACACAACAACTACAAAACAACATAAAATCAAATATCTATATAAATGTATAAAATACAAAATAAACATATAACGATGAAGAACATAGGGAAGGTTAAGATACTGACCTCCTCCATGAAGAAATGTTGTCCACTAGGCTCTATAGGTGATCCAAAAAGATCTTTTAAAGAAAATGGTTGAGTTTTAAAACATGAGTTAAATAACCATTTAGAAAACTGATGAAAGAGGAAGAATTGATTAAGAAACATGGAAGCCATATAAACATATATAGATCTTGACATAAACATATAACGGAGTTCGACAATCTCGCCTACGTCTCCAGGCCTTTGTCTCAGTGGGTGAGGCTTTATTATTTCTGTTCAAAGCTTCAAATATACATCATAATAGTTCCAAAAGGATTACAAACTGATCTGGTTGTGTTGTACCAGATCTCAAAAAACCAACAAAACTAACAGCCCTGAAAATGGATGAATGAAGATCTCGGAAATGGCCCGTAAAGGTGCTCTTCTCAATGGCTTCCCTGCATTAAAAATGGCTTTGGATCAACAATTATTCAACATTTTTCTATTCTGACCCCCTTTCCTTGGCTTCAAGAACCTTTGGTTTATATATAATTGAAGTGGGTAACAACCTCCCAACTCCCCCCCAAGATTTGGCCTCAAAAAGGGCCCATGATCCTCCAAAAATGGCTAAAATCCATCAATAACAGGCATTAAATCAATACAAATATTATTATGCAGTGGAAAAACCCACTTTTGGCATAAATTCGGGCGCAACCCCTTTTTCGCGGGCTCCTGGTCATATGGAGTGCTTCCATGTGCCCAAGTGCTAAGGCCTAACTGGATGGCCCCCTTACTATTTGGCTCTTGATCATATGGTTCGGCCCATGTGGCCTCGGGATTACCTTCCACGTGCAAAAATGTTAGATTATCCCTGGCCCCTGGTCTAGAACCTTGGTTGGTGGGCTAGTCTGGTCGGCCAGGTGTTATCCCCTCATTTTCATGCTATGGTATAAGGTTCGATTTACAGGTGGTTGTTCCATGGTAAAGCGTCAGACAGATAGGGGGATGAGTCATATGTTAACGATCACATGTAAAGGTCATATATGATTTGAATGCGCTAGGGGCTTGGAGCTATACCATAAAAATCTGCGCAATAGTAAAGATCATGGTTCCATAGTATGGATCTATGGATGCATCGGGGGTTGGGGCTAGACCCCAACCCTTTTTTCCACCGAATTTACAATGGTTCAACCTTAAATACAACCTTTACACCATACATTACAAGGAACATAGTGGGCAAGCTCATAGCTCAGCCCTACCAAGTCGCGCCTACCCAAACTGGAGGTCACAGGTTCGATTACCGTTGAACCCATAAACTTTTACACAACAACCAATGAACCAATAAAGGGGTGCCGCGTGGTAGCCAAAGAGTGGGCCACGTGGCACCTTCACATTCACCCAAACATGCCACGTGTCCAATTTTCATTCGACCACCTGTCAACATATCTGTCCAGTCAACACCTGTCCACATCAATGCCACGTGTCGTAAAGGACTTTCCATGTCGGTCTGTGCCACATGTCACTCTTACAATGCTGACACGTGTCACAATCTGACTCATCCACATGTCTGTCTGCATTTCTTCTCGGTCAATGCCACTATACCTTCCACGACACTGTACAATCATATAGCCTATACATTCATATGTCCTATATAGTTAGCTTCCATGTCAACATTGTACGAACTGCACAGTCATCATTATTTTTGCCTGTTTGGCCAAATGAACATACTGTGATATCTTTTGTATACAACATCTGTTTGAGCCCATTCAAGTTATGTGAGGTTCGTATCAACGAGGCCTACGTACACATCCATTTTGAAGCCATTCTGAGAACTTTGATTTTTAAGCCTTCCTGGACCGATTTTGGTTCCCAAATCCATTCTGGATTACGCCTCCCCAGTAAATACCTTTTGGTCCTCCAAAAGGTTATTGACCAGTCATCAAGTGCGAGATAGGCCACCCCAATTGTTCTCTATCTTTAAACTATGTCCTATGCACCTGTCTCATCATGATCAATTGCAAAACAACCATGACAACTGACAACATATTGTTAGCCACTTTTACTCTGTCACATCTTACTGAAGCCACTATCATCCATGTTGACAACATTACTAATGATAACATAAAAAATATAACTGCAAATGAGCTAATATGTTTGTAATACTTGCACAACATTAGCTTATCTTGAAGCAAAGTGTGATTGATCTTCCATTCTACAATCATATCATGTTCTTGCTTAAGATCAATTACTTGATTTGAAACAATTATAGGTGTGTTGCTTTCATGAGCTGCCTTTCTTAATTGTTCCATTGTTTGAAGAGACTGATTTTCTTTTAAATGATGAGCATGTACCACATATTCTTTGCCTTCTTTGATTAAGTGATATTGATTATGTTCCCTATAGAAGATTGCTTTGTGATCATACAAATAAGGACTACTTAAGACCATTCCACATTCATTGAGTGGCACCACATCACATGTCACCTCATCCACAAACTTAGATGAAATTGAAAACTTTAGTGTGCATTGCTTTGAAATGTGAAATTTGTGATTGTTGATTATCCATTTAAGTGAGTAAGGTTTATGATGCATCTGAGTGTTTAATCCCAATTGTTTAACCACTTCCTCTGAAATCAAGTTAGATTGAGATCCACTATCTATCAATGTGTCTACCTTAGTATTCCTCATTATGACCCGTATGTGAAACAATCTACTTCTAGAATCAAATCCATCACCAATTTTACCTTCCAAACCAACCGCTGAGATTTTAGATTCATCACCCGAATTCATGCCCAAGTTTGTTTGTCATGTTGTCGCTGCAACTGTTTGCCTCCCTTTCCTTTCTTTGAACCACTTTGGTCTCTTCTCGGGATGAAATTGCTAGAAATGGTCCTCATCATGCCTCTCTTTCTCGCAATGCTTGCAAGAGGGCTTCTCTTCCTTTCTTGTTACTGAATTTTCCTTCTTGCCATTCCACTTCCTTTTGTCCTCTTTTCTTGAAGATGATTCCCTTGATACACCAAGTCATGTTTTCTCTACTTCAATGTATGTTACTTGAACAGAAACCTCATCAAGATTAGTAGGTCCAAACATAAATACATTTTTTTGAATATGTGCAGGTAAACCTCCTATATCCTTCATAAGAGTTTCTTGGGTATGTAAAGGAATATCTAACATAAATGTCATTTTACGAAATCCATTTGTGTGTTCTTACATTGTTTGTCCCTTTCTTAGTTTAAGACCTTGCCATTCTATTAAATCTTTCTCTTTATAACCCAAAGGATAGAATTTCTTTCTAAGTGCAGAAATAAAGACTTTCCATGGTGGAAATACATTACCCACTTGCTGTGTGCTATTTTACAACTTGCTTTTCCACCAGATGAGTGTTGTGCCTGCAAGATGAAGCGATGCCAAATTGATTTGAGTGGCCTCATCTTTGTTTTTTTTCACACTGCAATAAACCTCCATCTATCTGACCCAGTTATCAAGCCTCTCTCCATTAACTTCACCATCATACATAGGTAATTCAAAATTCACATCAAGCTTAAGTAAAGGCATTTCTTGTTTATGTTTATGGGAATGTTTTCTTGCGGTGGATTTGGAACTTGAAATTGAAGAAGAAGAAGTTGATGGAGAAGAAGGTGGCGAAGGAGGAATTTGAGGTGGATCTTCTCTTTCTTCATTTTTGACCTTTGAAGATTCACCTAAAACCGATCTGTTACATTCCAAGTAATCCTCATATAGAACCTTCAACATCTCCGACATGGCGAAGAAAGTTTTTCGAAACTCTTTCTCATCATGAGAAAGTCCCTCTTATGATGCCATCTTATCACTTTGAAAACTTCTCTTTCTCAATACAATCTCATGATTCTTTTCAAAAATCTCTCCTTTACCACGATTCATCATTTCCTTGGTAATCATGCAAACTCAAAAACCAACCATCAACTAGCTCTGATACCACTTGATCCGAAAAGATCTTTTAAAGACAATGATTGAGTTTTAAAACATGAGTTAAATAACCATTTAGGAAACTGATGAAAGAAGAAGAACTAATGAAGAAACATGGCAGGCATATAAAAATATATAGATCTGGAAATAAGCATAAACAAACAGGAAACCATAACAAGAGAAGTTGATAACGGAGTTCGGAAATCTCACCTACGTCTTCGGGCTTTTGTCTCAGTGGGTGAGGCTTTCTTATTTATTTTCAAAGATTCAAAGATACATCATAACCATGCAAAAAGGATTACAAATTGATCTAGTTGTGTTCTACCGGATCTCAAGAACCCAACAAAACTGACGACACTGAAAACGGATGAACGAAACTTTCGGAAATGGCCCGTAAAGGTGCTCTCTGCAATGGCTTCCCTGCATAAAAATGGCTTTGGCTCAACAATTCTTCATCATTTTTCTATTCTGACCCCCTTTCCTTGGCTTAAAGAACCTCTGGTTTATATAGACTTGAAGTGAGTAATAACCTCCCAACTTCCCCCGAAGATATGGCCTCTAAAAGGGCCCAAGATCCTCCAAAAATGGCTAAAATCCATCAATATCAGGCATTAAATCAATAAAAATCTTATTGTATAGTGGAAAAACCCACTTTTGGCATAAATTCGGGCGCAACCCCTTTTTCGCAGGCTCCTAGTCATTTGGAGTGCTTCCATGTGCCCAAGCGCTAAGGCCTAGCACGTTGCCCCCCTTACCATTCGACTCCTAATCATATGGTTGGGCTCATGTGGCATCGGGCTTACCTTCCATGTGCAAAAATGTTATATTATCCTTGGCCCCTGGTCTAGTGCCTTGGTCAGTGGGCTAGCCCAATCGACTGGGCGTTATCCCCTCATTTCCGCGCTATGGTATAAGGTTCAAATCACAGGTGGTGGTTCCATGGTAAAGCACCGAATGGATAGGGGGTTGAGTCATATGTTAATGGTCACATGTAAAGGTCAGATGAGATTTTAATGCACTAGGGGCTTGGAGCTATACCATACAAATCCGTGCAATTGTAAAGAGTAGGGTTCCATGGTATGGTTCTATGGATTGGTCGGGGGCTGGGGATATACCCCAGCCCCTTTTTCCACCGAATTTACAATGATTCAACCTTAAATACAACCTTTACACCATACATTACAAGGAAAATAGTGTGCGGGTTGGTAGCCCGACCCTGCCAAGTCTCGTCTGCCCGGACCGGAGGTCACGGGTTCGATTCCTACTGAACCCATAAACGTTTACACAACAACCAATGAACCAATAAAGGTGTGCCACGTGGTAGCCCAGGAATGGGCCACATGGCACCTTCACATTTTCCAAAAAATGTCATGTGTCCAACTATAATTCGACCACCTATCACTATATATGTCTAGTCAACACCTATCCACATTAGCGCCATGTGTCGTACAGACCTTGCCACATCATCTCGTGCCACATGTCACCCCTGTAGTGGTGACACGTGTCACAATATGACTCATCCACATGTCTACCCAATCAATGCCACTGTACCTGCCATGTCACTATATGATCGTAGGACCTATACAATCAGCTTCCACATCATCATTGTACGGACTGCACAGTCATCATTTTTTTTGCCTGTTTGGCCAAACAAAAATACCGCGATATCTTTCGCATACGATGTCTATTTGATATTGTTCAAGTTACGTGAGATTCATATCGATGATGCCTACATACAAGTCTTTTTTGAAGACATTCTAAGCAGTTTGATTTTTAGCCTTCCTGGACCCATTTTGGTTCCTAGATCCATTTTGGATCACACCTCCCCGCTAAAGAACTTTTGGTCCTCCAAAAGGTTACTGACCAATCGTAAAGTGCAAGATAGGCCACCCTACTTGTTCTCTGTCTTTAAAATCTGTCCTGTGCACCTGTCTCATCATGATCAATTGAAAAACAACCATGGCAACTGATAGTATATTGTTATCCACTTGTACTCTATCAGATCTTACTGAAGCCACTATCTTCCATGTTGACAACATTACTAATGATAACATCCGAAATATGATTGCAAATGAGGTAACATGTTTGTAATACTTGCACGACATTAGCTTATCTTGAAGCAAAGTGTGATTGATCTTCCATTCTACAATCATCTCATGTTCTTTCTTAAGATCAATTACTTGATTTGAAACAATTATAGGTGTGTTCCTTTCATGAGCTGCCTTTCTTAATTGTTCCATTGTTTGAAGAGATTGATTTTTTTTTAAATGATAAGCATGTACCACATATTCTTTGTATGCTTTGATTAAGTGATATTGATTTTGTTCCCTGTCGAAGATTGCTTTGTGATCATACAAATAAGGACTACCTAAGACCATTCCACATTCATTGAGTGGCACCACATTGCATGTTACCTCACCCACAAACTTAGATGAAATTGAAAACTTTAATGTGCATTGCTTTGTTATGTGCAATTTAAGTGAGTAAGATTTATGATGCATCTGAGTGTTTAATCCCAATTGTTTAACCACTTCCTATGAAATCAAGTTAGATTGAGATCCACTATATATCAATGTGTCGACCTTAGTATGCCTCATTATGAACCTTATGTGAAACAATCGACTTCTATAATCAAATCCATCACCAATTTTACTTGCCAAACCAACCGTTGAGATTTTAGATTCATCACCTGAATCTGATCCCAAGTCTGTTGGTCATGTTTATGCTGCAACTGTTTGCCTCCCTTTCCTTTATTTGAACCACTTCAGTCTCTTCTCGAGATGTAATTTCCACCAATGGTCCTCATCATGCCCCTGTTTCTTGCAATGCTTGCAAGAGGGATCCTCTTCCTTTCTTGCTACTGAATTTTCCTTCTTGCCATTCCACTTACTTTTGTCCTCTTTTATTGAAGATGGTTCCCCTGATACACCAAATCATGTTTCCCCTGCTTCAATGTATGTTTCTTGAGCATAAACCTCATCAATATAGTAGGTCCAAACATAAATAGAATGTTTTGAATATGTGCAAGTAAACCTCCTATAGACTTCATAAGGTTTTCTTGGGTATGTAAAGGAATATCTAACATCAATGCCATTTTATGAAATCCTTCTATGTATTCTTGCACTATTTGTCCCTTTCAATTAAAGAATTTTCTTTATAACCCATTTCTCTTTAAGACATTGCCATTCAATTAAAGATTTCTCTTTATAACCCAAAGGAGATAATTGCTTTCTAAGTGAAAAAACAATGACTTTCCATGATGGAAATACATTACCCACTTGTTGCTTGCCATTTTGCAACTTGGTTTGCCACCAGATGAGTGTTGTGCCTACAAGACGAAGAGATGCCAACTTGATTTGAGTGGCCTCATATTTGATTTGTTGCACACTGCAATAAACCTCCATCTGTCTGACCCAATTATCAAGCCTCTTTGCATTAACTTCACCATCTGTTGGCATGTTTTTAGACAGAGGCAGAGTATGCATGTTTGTCATTGATGGAGAAGATCAACATGATCAATAGTGTAGCGATAATGGCATGACAATGGAAAGATAAACAGTGAATAGAAACATTGATTGTTGGATCCCATTCAGAATTCTCGATGATCGTCAGATCTGAATTCAGATAGGAGGAGCGCACAATAGAAGAAAATAGATCTGAGGCATTAGATCTGAGCCCAAAGACCTACCATCGTTGGATCCATAAGAAGGAGCACGGTCTTCATGTGTAAGATGAAGTGGGCCTACAAAATCTCAAAAGAAGGAGGACCGTCCATCTTCAAGAAGGACACGTGGCAAGCGACTAGAATTTCGCTGACCTGCACATTTGATGAGTCAACAGAACATGGTGTGGGAACTTGCGATATGCGAAATCCTGAGAATTGATCTGGAACTTTGGATCGAGGTATGTTGTGGAACGTTGGATGCAGAGGGCACATGGCGAATGATTGGCATTTCCCTGACTAGAAAGTCAAAGAAAGGAGGTGCTCTATCCTATGAAATCACAAAATGCAAAACCATGACTTAATCTGAGTCATTGATCAAAGGGAGATCGTGGACCATTGATCAAGCATGACGAAGGCACGTGAAGTTGTGAAATCACAATAAGATCTTGACCATTGATCCAAGAGGGACATGTGGTGAGGGATTAACTTTTCGCTGACTGGAAAGTCAAAGGAAGGAAATGCTCTAACCTTGCAACTTGCGATATGCGAAATCGCGATAAGGTCTGGCCCGTGGTCATAGTCAAGGTCACATCGTCGAAGGCTTAAGGGAAGGAGCTAATTGCTAAGCTCCATTTCGGGGATCACAACTTGGAGTGTCGAGACCCTTCATCACAACAATCACAATATGGGATATCACGAAAAGATCTAGACTGTTGAATCATCAAGATTGTGGACCATTGATCTAACTCCATTTTGGAGTTTCAGATACCGAGAGTTGGAGGTGTTAAGGACACTCAAGACAAGAATGATTAAACATGAAATCACGAAGCACCTTTTGGCGCAACCTGTGGTCACTGTCAATGGTCACATGAGAGGGAGGAGCTGGCAGAGCTAAGCTCCATTTCGGGGATCGCAACTTGGAGCGTCGAGACCCTTCGACACAGGATTGCCGAAATGCGAAATTCGAAACACATCTTGATTAGGCCCATGGTCACAACCAGTGGGCATATGGGATAAACGCAAGACCCTGCGGATTTAATCCAATGGTGCTAGTTATTTGAGAATTTGATCGAAGGGCTACTGTTGATATTTACGATTAAATGTTAAGTTAGCAAAACCGAATCATGGTTCTTCGACGGTTGGCGATTGAGTGTCTCAAGCATTGTTGGCCTAGGTATTCGAGGTGTAACTGAAGTTGTGTGAAGTGCATAAAAGAAAGATGAAGTGACTGTGAATTGTTGGTTGTTCTGAATGAAAAATGAGTTGAACTGTAAGAAAGGGAAAATTACAGTATGTGCAGTGTGAGACCGACAATATGCGCAGTGTGAGATAAAACTCAGAGATGAGTAATAGATGTTGAATAGACAGAGGCAAGAGAAGAATTGCAGAACATCTTGAAGCAGAGTAGAATTGCAGAACAGATTGAAGCATAGAAGAATTGCAGGACATAAGAGAAGTGGTAAGAATTGAAACACCTGCGTTGTTGGTTATTCAATCATTTTACTTATAATCAGGGAGGTAGGGTGGTTCTAGGGAGGATTTTGGTCCTTTGATATTCGATTTGGTGCTTGAATATTGGGAGTTGTAGCTCCCATCTAGTTGTGGATAGAAAAAAGGGTGGCAGGGTGGTGCTTGGGAAAACACAGAGTTTTCTGTATGCAAGTTGGTGCTTGTATAAGTGGAAGTAGGTGCTTCCATTCAGTCGGTGTTGGAACACTCAGGGAGTTGGTGCTTCCTTCTAGTCGGTGCTAGAGAAACCAGAGATTTGGTGCTCTCAACAAGTTAGAGCTTGTAAAACAGAGGTAGTAGCCTCGCTTTGAGTTGGTGCTCAAACATAGATGATGTACAAAACTTAAAAGACTGCCTATCATTTCGAAGAAGAAGAGGTTTTCTCCATTTATGGGTTTCCTCGTGAAAATCTATTTCTATGTATATCTTATGTGTGATTGATGCTCATTATTTATGTTGTTCATATGATGTATAATATTGATGGTCACTTGATGAAAGATTGAAAGTGGTTTAATAGACTTAAAATTGTTTAAGCATAGTAACAACTGATTCACCCCCCCTCTCAGTTGTCTTAGTAATTTCAACAATTGGTATCAGAGCGGGTTCCTTTTATTTAAAGGTAGATATGTAAGCTTAAATATGACAAGTCATGAAGGGATTTTAGCCAGTAAGCCTCCTCTGTTTGATTGAACAAATTTTTCCTTTTGGAAGGTTAGAATGAGAACATACCTAATGGCCTTAGGTGATGATGTTTGGGATGTAGTAGAGACTGGATATAAAAATCCTGTTGTGATGGCTTCCAAGGATGATAAGTTAGAATTTAGCTTTAATGCTAAGGGAATGAATGCTATCTTGAATGGACTTGTTGAAGCTGAGTTTGTAAAGGTGATGCATCTTGAAACTGCTAAAGCTATGTGGGATAAACTTATTAACAGTTATGAAGAAAATGAGAAAGTAAAAGATGCAAAACTCCAAACATATAGGTTGAAGTTTGAACAACTAAAGATGAAATAGTTAGCAAGTATTTTTTAAGAGTTGAAGAACTTGTGAATGCCATGAAGGGTCTTGGTGAGAAGATTGAAGAATCATTTTTAGTTCAAAAGATTTTAAGATCTCTGCTTGATAAATTTAATCCAAAAGTCTCTGCAATAGAAGAACTAAATGATCTTAAAACTATGTCCATTGATCAACTCCTAGGAACTCTAACTTCATATGAAATGAGAACCAACAAAGATTAATCCATTACTAGAGAAGCATATTTTAAATCAGACAAGAATACCGATTCAGATTTAGATGATATTGAGGCAAAATTTGTGAGAAGGTTAAAGAAAGGATCAGGAAAATATCAAGGCAAGCTTCCCTTCAAATGTTTTA
>SNQJ01S0005771.1:0-24080 GCA_010110895.2 Picea sitchensis
GGATGGTGTTAAAGGACAAGTTAAATCATGTGAGGCACCATTGGATGTTATTGGGCATATTAGAGAAGAGATGCAAAAAGTACTTAATGACTACCAAGTTCATAAGGCTAGGGAAAAAGCTATACAGGATGAAATAGGAAGGAAGAGGGAAGATAACCCCACTTTTGATTATGAGGACTCTCCATCTCTTCATTCTATCGATGTTAGAGATAGATACCCCTTTCATTATATTCTTCCTCCCCTTGATAGTGAAAATACCATGAATCCGCCTAAAAGTAAAAAGAGGAATAACATCCAAAACTATTTCACACCTCCCCCCACTTCTGGCTCTGACAATGCCAATGTTTCTCAAGTTCATGTTCAACCCACTCAACATCAGCCCACCTTATATGACCATTGGAAGAAACAATATAGATATATTTCTTATGAGTACATATCTAGATGGTGGTATCATGTTGATATCCCCTTCAATGCTGCCTGCTCACCATATTACCAACCTATGCGGGATTCCATTATTTCTTGTGGGAGGGGCTTCAAAGGCCCCAGTATACATGATTTGAGGGGATTTCTTTTGCAAAAAGAGGTCGAATACATTGAATAATACTTGAGATATTTCAAATCATCATGGGCCAAAACAGGATGTAGCATCATGTCAAATGGATGGAGTGATGGAAAGAACTGTACTATCATAAATTTTCTTGTCTCTTGCCCATAAGGAACCATGTTTTTGAGATCAGTTGATGCATCTAATAGGGTCAAATATGCAAACTTCTTGTTTTATCTATTAGATGAGTTTTTTATGGAGGTGGGGGTGGAGAATGTTGTTTAGGTCATCACAGATAATGCCTCTAACTATGTTATTGCAGGGAAGATGTTAGAGGAGAAACACAAAACCATATTTTGGACCCCATGTGTTGCACATTGCATAGACCTCATGCTTGAGGACATTGGAAAAAAAGAATGGATCAAAAACACTATAGCGCATGCCAAAAGAATCACAAAGTACATCTACAACCACTCATGGGTTTTGAACCTGATGAGGAAAAGCACAGAGAAAAGAGAACTTCTTAGGCCTGCCATCACTAGATTTGCAACTCACTTCTTGACATTGCAATCTATGGCTTCCCAATCAAGTAACTTGCAAAATATGTTTGCATATGATTAATGGAATGAATCTCAGTGGGTCTGCAAACTAGATGGAAAAGACACCAAAAAGAAAGTTAATGATCCCAGATTTTGGAAAAAAGCAACAGAAATTGTGAAAATTGTCGAGCCACTTGTTAAGGCGTTGCCGCTAGTGGATGGAGAAAAATTGGCCATGAGTTACATTTATGAGGATATGGATCAGGAAAAGGAGAAAATAAAGGCAACATACAAGGATAGAGTGTCCAAGTATGGGCCTATTTGGGACATCATTGATCATAGATGGAACAATCAACTCCATCACCCTATACATGCAGCTAGGTATTTCATGAACCTGAGGTATCGTTACAAAGTGCAGCTTGGATAAGATGTGACTGGGGAGGTTAGAGATGGCTTGATTGATTTCCTTGAGCGCATGGTCCCTTCTGAGAGTGATCAGTTGGAGATACACCGACAGATCACTTGTTTCACTAGAGACATAGGTACCTTTGGCAAGAACCTAGCAAAGATTTCAAGGGATGTGGATGAGCCAAGTAAGAATTCCAAAGTTTAAAATTTAAAGTTCAAGTGTTTAAATTTTGTATACTTTATATTTTATTACTTCAAGGAACTAACTCGACTAACTATGTTTTTTGCAGCAAACTAGTGGGAGTCATTTGGAAGCCATTGTCCTCAATTGCAAAAGTTTGCAATTAGAGTGTTGAGTCAAACTTGCAGTGCAACTAAGAAGAGAAACTACTTAGAACAGAAACAATTAAATGATCTAATCTTTGTGTAGTACAACCTCTAGCTTAGGCACAACTAATTGTTGAACAAAAGACCCGATATAGATCCTATTGTGTTGGATGATGTTGATCCAACTTCGCATTGGGTAGCAGAGACTCACCCACCAAAGTTTGATGTTGACCATGATTTGGAGATGGATTTAGCAGGGCAGGATCAGATGGATGCAAATCCACTATTAGGACCTCGCGGTCCAATTCCAGTGTTAGACATGGCAAGCCCTAGTGGAACTGCACGCATTCATAGTCTCTATCGTATACCTTGTGTGCCTCATCACGATCATACTCATACTACTACAACTAGTGCAACTTTAGAGTGTGTAGTCATAAATGTCCCTGATGGTGATGAGTCTGAGACCGAGTCCGACTCTGAGTTAGATGATGATGTCAAGGGCGAGGATGCCCATGCCATTTCTACTTCTAGCAGTAGTGATCATTGATCGTTGATCATGTTGATCAATTAGATAGTGACTTGCATTCTTGACTCTTGCCAGTATGTGTTTTGTTGTTGTGGTCTATAGAGGACCGAGGCCATTTTGACTCTAGAGCCTCCTTGATTATGTATTTATGTTCAAATCTCTAGATATGTATTGCACTTGGTGCCATTTTGATGTATTCAAGAGCATACTTTGGATATTTTGTCTCTAATTGTCTCTAATGCTTTGGAAACATGATTTAAAATCTTAAAAATATATTTTTTCGTTAAAATTTATATATTTTATGTATTTAAAAAAAAAAACAGTTCATTGAAACCGGTTCGACCGGTTTATTACTGGTTCCGGTTCCGGTTCAGGTTGGAACCTCGACCGGTTCTGGTACCGGTTTCAGTTTTTAAAACATTGGTTCAAAGTCCACGCTGCCACTTTGACTTGAACCTCTTCCATCTAGGCTAACTCCTAGGGAAGCCAAGGGGGGTAGACCCTAGTTACTAGATGAGATTTACATTTAAATGTTCTAGGAGTTGGTTTTAATTCGTTAGAAGGTCAGGGGAATCTAGCCTATGATGCTAAGCAACAATGAAAGATGCAATAATTAAGTATGAACAATCATCCATTTTCCTAGGACAACTAAGACTAGTGCCTAAGATTGGGCAAGGGGTCAACTAGATTAAGGGGAGATTAATTACAAAATAATTACAAGTTACAAAAAGTTACAACAAGATAGCTACAACTAGATAAAGAAAGAATATGTGATGTATACAAAGCTAAACTAAATTAGATACAAGATACACATAAATACTGTCAAAGATATACAGATATAAACTAAGATAGATACAAGATATACAATATACTAACACATGCTTGAAATGTGCAGGAAAATAAGATATTCAAGATGAAGTGACCATCAACATATCAAGCCAAGCATGCTCACAATAGATAGAATTCTATTGGACTACTTATCAATGGAAAAAGTATGCAAATCACTCAAGACCCAGTCAAGAGAATGCGTCTAGGTGGATGCGCACTTCTTGAAGGATCACACCACAAACACATGAACAAAATATAGATGAAAATTTTTAAAGTAAAGTGCTCCAGATGAAAAGATGTAACCACTTAGGTGATTATTCTACAACACATAAAAGATAACTTGCATGCTATAAAAAGATAATGAGTTCTATGTGCTTGCAAGTATAAAATTAAAGTGTTGATGTTGTATATCAAAGATTAAACTATGTGATTAAGTGTGATTTATTTTAATCCTAGCTAGGTGTCAACCCAAAACTTTCCTCCCCCAATTACCAAATGATTGCTGGATGCTCAAGAATTTAGGCAACGAGGCCCACCTAGCTTCACAGGTCAGCCCTAAGATTAGAGTACTCCCGAAAAAGACGTTGGGCACCGTGAGACCGTCCCCAGCCTAGTACCTTCCGTTGCCTTCTTCCGACCCCGTTTTAAATGGAAAAGATGGTTGGTAATGGTGTCCTATTAAGTCTAATTAATTTATTATTTGACCTATGAGCTAAGTGTTGCAATGTGTGTTTGAGTGCTTGTAGCTTTCTCAAAAATGCCGAAAATGAAAAATGAATAATGTGAAGGCCGAAGCATTTAAACAATGAGATTGCAAATTAAGCTCTTAAGTTGTTGAATT
The DNA here is from genome assembly GCA_010110895.2 of Picea sitchensis. Lineage (NCBI taxonomy): Eukaryota > Viridiplantae > Streptophyta > Pinopsida > Pinales > Pinaceae > Picea > Picea sitchensis. The sequence continues at coordinate 4,014 of SNQJ01S0005771.1, forward strand.
ATTGCATGTAAATATTAAGAACTGAGAATGCTTGTGAAACTGAAAATAACGATTATGTGAAGGCTGAAGCCTTTAAACAAATAGATTGGAAGTTAAATTGCTTAATGAGATTATTGCATGTGAAAATAAAGAAATAGAAATAACTTGCAGAAAATAAAAGATGATTACTTAAGAGATTATGTAACCGGCATGTGCATGCATGTGTGTAACATAAAGATTAAAGAAATGTAACTTACATGCAACTGAAAAATAGATTTAATCTAAGCCTCCATGGGCTCTAATATAGCATATGTTATGAGATTTACTTTAGATAATTTTAAGCTAAGCATGCATGTAGAGATCACAACAAATCTATCTAAACTAAGCAAGGAAAGACAGAAAACAAATCTAACTAAATTTGCAAAGTAAAGACTGAAAGGAAAGGAATGCAAGCCACTTGGGTACACTCCTTTGGGCTTGCATACATTTATTTAGAGAGAAGAGAAAGAAGAGAAACTATTACCACTCTTGAAAGGAGGACCAGAAATGTGTGTTGTGCTTGAATTTGGGCAGCATACCCTCTTGTCCTGGTGAGAATATGCAAAAATCAGAAAGCTATTGCTTGCTGATTTGAGAAACAAATCTTGAAATCCCCATGTCCTCCAAAGCAATTTCTTGTATTATTAAATGGGAAGAGGTTGTAGCAACAATGTTGCTACAAGCTCTTCAAGAACCAAAACCAGTGAAGCAAGATGACAATAATGAGAGAGAGAGGGAGAGGGATGGAGAGAATTTGGTAGCATGACATTACTGTGAAGAATGGTAATGAATGAGGGAGAGGAGAGTCTCATTTATAGCAATGAGAGGAAGAGAGACCCTTCATGGATCTTCAACAAGTGTCAAACATCCAAGGGAAAAGACAACTCAAAGAGGAAAGCAACCAATGACGGAGTGAGCTTTTAGGTTGGGGAGAAATTGGTATGAGGGATGAGTTGTGAGGTGAAGTGGCAATATGAAGGAGGCGTATTGGCCAAGAGAGGAGTCCCATGCTTTCATCTAAGGAAAATTCCATTTCAATGCTTGAGGTTTCCACTTCCAAGTGAGATGTTTCCATCTCATTCCAAGAGTGAAAGTGTGAGTTACCAATATGAGCATGAGTGTCAAAAGAGGAAAGCGTGAGTTAAAGAGGAATGTGTGAGCTTGAGTTGGAGTGTGGGGGAATGTGTGTGTCACACTCCAAAGAGGATGTGGACGGTAAGGCATATAAGTGGAAGAGGGGAGGGACCCACGTTCTAATTAAAATGTGAGTTTCCAACTCCCATAAATGTGAGGGTCGTATTTCTAAGAGGGGGCGTGAATACTTAAGGTGGGAAATAATTAAAAAAAAGTGGGTAAAGGGGGTAAAGGTTTAGGAAAGGGTTAGGATGGGTTAGGTGGCTTAGGTGGGCTCTCTCTCTCTCACTAAATGTCACACTAACTTTACCTTTTTTTGATTAATTTTTACAAAATTGGCATTTTCCCATGTCTTGGGTTTAGCAATTAAAATTGTTGTTTTCCGACTAAAACTCCTAAGTGGACAAAAACCCTAACAAAACTTGTCTGACTGAGTTGAAACTTGGTACAAGGGTGTAGGGGGTCTCATTATCTTTCTTTTTTGTACAAATTCCCCTATCAAAATCCCAGGGACCTAAGTTTTACATTAAATATCCAGAATTAATTAATTAATTAATTAATTTAATTCCCAACCTTAGGAAAAAATAATTAATTAAAAAAAAACCTAGCTAGACTCGACGAAATACTGTGAAATTTTGTGTGTTGTCTTACATGGTCATTTACATTGTTCCTAAACACTAGCTACCTAAGAATGACTTGATTAGAACACCTTTCACCACTTTGGAGGATTTATTACTAGTGGGAGTGAAAAACTCAAGGGAGATTAACAAGGCTGGTTAGGCCAAATCAACCTCCTGAGGATAAAAAATACTCGGTGAAAGGAATTCTCCTAATGAAGAAATACTAGGGAGACTGACCTAACTATGACCCATGCAAACTTATTACAATATTAACCCACGCAGGGGTGCAATAATCCCATTTACAAAATTGTGTGCTAGAGCAAAAATGTCCTGTAGAACCAAATAGTCTTCGACATGTTTCCATCTGTTGATGCATATCTTCATGGTACATGGAGTTGATCCCCTAGTTGAATAGGCGGTCAACAAGACTAATGGAGCAACATTTTTGAGTTCTGTGAGATGTTGCAAGCTTGTTTAGGCATGGACTAGGTGACCACATTATCAATCTGCTCCCAAGGGACGATTTCATAAATTGGACCTCTTAATCCAAATGTTGCATTGCTTCAATCTGAGAAAAACACTAGTTCTCAAAATCAATGAGTAAAACAACTTTCAAGCCTTGGCACCCAGGAGTGAGGGGTGTTCTAGCTGAAATCCTATCTTAGTAATCCATCAGAGTCGACGGTTCCTCAATCCGAGTCTCGGTTTTCTTTTTATGCCCAGTTGCAAGTTGCATCCCAAACAATTTTAGGGACTCTTGGCCAATTCCTCCTCAGGGCATAAAACCCTAACGGAGCAACATTTTTGAGTTTCGTGAGCTGCTGTAAGCTTGTTTAGGCATGGAATAGGTGACCACATTATCGATCTTCTCACGAGGGACGGTTTCGTAAATTGGACCCCTTAATCCAAATGTTGTATTCCTTCAAACTAAGAAAAACACTAATTCTCGAAATCAATGAGTAAAGAAACTTCTGAGGCATGGCACCCAAGAGTGAGGGGTGCTCTAGCTAAAATCCTATCCCAGTAATCCATTGAATTCGATGGTTCCTCAATCCGAGTCTTTGTTTTCTTTTTATGGCCAGTTGCAAGTGGCATCCCAAATCATTTCGGGGACTCTTGTCCAATTCCTCCTCAGGGCATAAAAATCTAACGGAACAACATTTTTGAGTTCCGTGAGATGCTGCAATCTTGTTTAGGCATGGACTATGTAACCACATTGTCTATCCGCTCCCGAGGCATGGTTATATAAATTGTACCCCTAAATCCAAATGTTGCATTGCTTCTTACTGAGAAAAACCCTAGTTCTCAAAATCGATGAAAAAAACAACTTACGAGGGATTAGACCCGGGAGTGAGGGGCTCTCTAGCTGAGATCCTATGCCAGGAATCCAACAGAGATGATGGTTCCTCAATCTGAGTCTTTGTTTTCATTATATACCGATTTGCAAGTCGCATCCCAAACCATTTCAGGGACTCTTGGCCAATTCCTCCTCAGGGCATAAAAACCTAACAGAGCAACATTTTTGAGTTTTGTGAGATTTTGCAAGCTTGTTTAGGCATGGACTAGGTAACCACATTATCAATTTTCTCATGATGGACGGTTTCATAAATTGGACCCCTTAATCCAAATGATCCATTACTTCAAACTAAGCCAAACACTAATTCTCGAAATCAATGAGTAAAGCAACTTTCGAGGCATGGCACACGAGAGTGAGGGGTGCTCTAGCTGAAATCATATCCCAGTAATCCATTGAAGACAACAGTTCCTCAATCTGAGTCTCGACTATTCTTTTTATGCCCATTTGCAAATTGCATCCCAAACTATTTCGAGGACTCTTGGCCAATTCCTCCTCAGGGCATAAAAGACTAACAAAGCAACATTTTTGAGTTCTGTGAGATGTTGCAAGCTTGTTTACGCATGGACTAGGTGACCACATTATCCATCCACTCCCAAGGGACGATTTCATAAATTGGACCCCTTAATCCAAATGTTGCATTGTTTCAAACTGAGCAAAACACTAGTTCTCTAAATCAATGAGTAAAGAAACTTTCGAGGCTTGGCACCCGTGAGTGAGGGGTGTTCTAGCTGAAATATTATCTTATTAATCCATCGGAGTCGACGGTTCCTCAACTCGAGTCTAGGTTTTCATTTTATTCCCAGTTGCAATTCGAATCCCAAATAATTTCAAGGACTCTTGTCCAATTCCTCCTCAAGGCATAAAAAACTAACGGAGCATCATTTTTGAGTTCTATGAGATGCTGTAAGCTTGTTTAGGCATGGACTAGTTGACCACATTATCGATTTTCTCAGGAGGGACGATTTCATAAATTGAACCCGTTAATCCAAATGTTGCATTGCTTCAAACTGAGCAAAACACTAATTCTCGAAATCAATGAGTAAAGCAACTTCCAAGGCATAGAACCCGAGAGTGAGGGGTTCTCTAGCTGAAATCCTATCCCAGTAATCTATCGAAGTCGACGGTTCCTCAATCTGAGTCTCCGTTTTCTTTTTATGCCTAGTTGCAAGTGGCATCCCAAACCATTTCGGGGACTCTTTTTCAATTCTTCCTCATGGCATAAAAACCTAATGGAGCAACATTTTTGAGTTTCGTGAGATGCTTCAATATTTTTTAGGCATAGACTATGTGACCACATTTTCCATCCACTCCCAAGGCATGGTTTTATAAATTGCACCCCTAAATCCAAATGTTGTACTGAGAAAAACCCTAGTTCTCAAAATCGATGAAAAAAACAACTTCCGAGGGATTGTACCCCAGAGTGAGGGATGCTCTAGCTGAAATACTATGCCAGGAATCCAATAGAGATGACGGTTCCTCAATTCGAGTCTTGGGTTTCATGATATGATGAGTTCCAATTCGCATTCCAAACCATTTCAGTGACTCTTGGCCAATTCCTACTTAGGGCACGAAAACCTAATGAAGCAACATTTTTGAGTTTTGTGAGATGTTGCAAGATAGTTTAGGCATGGACTAGGTGACTACATTATCAATCTGCTCACGAGGGATGGTTTCATAAATTGGACCCCTAATCCAAATGTTGCATTGCTTCAAATTGAGCCAAACACTAATTCACAAAATCAATGAGTAAATCAACTTCTGAGGCATGGAACCCAAGAGTGAGGGGTTCTCTAGCTGAAATTCTATGAAAGGAATCCAACTGAGAAGATGGTTGCTCAATCTGAGTCTTGGATTTCATTATATACCAAGTTTCAAGTCGCATCCCAAACCATTTCAGGGACTCTTGGCCAATTCCTCCTCGGGGCATAAAAACCTAACGGAGAAACATTTTTGAGTTCTGTGAGATGCTACAAGGTTGTTTAGGCATGGAATAGGTGACAAAATTATCAATCCACTCACGAGGGATATTTTCATAAATTGGACCCCTTAATACAAATGTTTCATTGCCTCAATCTGAGCCAAACGCTAGTTCTCTAATTCAATGAGTAAATCAACTTTTGAGGCATGGCACCCAGGAGTGAGGGGTGCTCTAGCTGAAATCCTATCCCACCAATCCGACGGAGATGATGGTTCCTCATTTCGAGTCTCGATTTTCATTTTATGCCAAGTTGCAAGTGGCATCTCAAACCATTTCGGGTACTCTTGGCCAATTCCTCCTCAGGGCATAAAAGAATAACACAGCAACATTTTTGAGTTACATGAGATGTTGCAAGCTTGTTTAGGTATGGACTAGGTGACTACATTATCCATCTACTCCCAAGGATGATTTCATAAATTGGACCACTTAATCCAAATGATGCATTGCTTCAAACTGAGCAAAACACTAGTTCTAGAAATCAATGAGTAAATCAACTTTCAAGGCTTGGCACCTGGGAATGATGGGTGTTATAGCTGAAATCCTATCTTAATAATCCATCGAAGTCGACGGTTCAAAAAGAGTAACCCTCAATCCGAGTCTTGGTTTTCATTTTATGCCCAGTTGCAAATCCCATCCCAAACAATTTTAGGGACTCTTGGCCAATTCCTCCTCAGGGCATAAAAACCTAACGGAGCAACATTTTTTAGCTCCGTGAGATGTTGCAAGCTTGTTTAGGCATGGAAGAGGCGATCACATTATCGATCTACTAATGAGGGATGGTTTCATAAATTGGACCCCTTAAGCCAAATGCTGCATTGTTTTAAACTAAGAAAAACACTAATTCTCGAAATCAATGAGTAAAGAAACTTCTGAGGCATGGAACTTGAGCGTGAGGGGTTCTCTAGTTGAAATTATATCTCGGTAATCCATCGAAGTTGACGGTTCCTTAATCCGAGTCTTGGTTTTCTTTTTATACCCAATTGCAAGTGGCATCCCAAACCATTTCGGGGACTCGTGTCTAATTCCTCCTCAGAGCATAAAAACCTAATGGAGCAACATTTTTGAGTTTCATGAGATGCTACAATATTTTTTAGGCATGAAATATGTGACCACATTGTCCATCTGATCCCGAGGCATGGTTTTATAAATTGGACCCTTGAATCCAAATGTTGCATTGCTTCTTACTAAGAAAAACCCTAGTTCTCAAAATCGATGGAAAAAACAACTTACGAGGGATTGGACTTGGGAGTGAGGGGTAATCTAGCTGAAATCCTATGCCAGGAATACAACGGAGATGACGATTCCTCAATCCGAGTCTCGTTTTTCGTTTTATGCCCAGTTGCAAGTCGCATCCCAAACCATTTCAAGGACTCTTGGTCAATTCCTCCTCAAGGCATAAAAACCTAAAAAAACAACATTTTTGAATTTTGTGAGATGTTGCAAGCTTGTTTAGGCATGGAATAGGTGACCACATTATCGATCTTCTCATGAGGGATGTTTTCATAAATTGGACCCCTTAATCCAAATGATACATTGCTTCAAACTGAGAAAAACACTAGTTCTCAAAATCAATGAGTAAAGCAACTTCTGAGGCATGGTACCTGAGAGTGAGGGGTGAGCTAGATGAAATCCTATCCTAATAATCCATCGAATTTGACAGTTCCTTAATCTGAGTCTCGGTTTTCTTTTTATGCCCAGTTGCAATTCGCATCCTAAACCATTTCAGTGACTCTTGGCCAATTCCTCCTCAGGGCATAAAAGACTAATGAAGCAACATTTTTGAGTTCCATGAGATGTTTCAAGTTTGTTTAGGTATGGATTAGGTGACCACATTATCCATCCGCTCCCGAGGGATGATTTCATAAATTGGACCCCATAATCCAAATGTTGCATTGCTTCAAACTGAGCAAAACACTAGTTCTTGAAATCAATGAGTAAAGGAACCTTTGAGGCTTGGCACCCAATAGTGAGGGGTGTTCCAGTTGAAATCATATCCTAGTAATCCATAGGAGTCGATGGTTCCTCAATCCGAGTCTCAGTTTTTGTTTTATGCTCAGTTGCAAGTCGCACCCCAAACAATTTCAGGGACTCTTGGCCAATTCCTCCTCTGGGCATAAAAACCTAACGGAGTAGCATTTTTGAGTTTCGTAAGATGATGCAAGCTTGTTTAGGCATGGAATAGGTGACCACATTATCTATCTGCTCACAAGGGACAGTTTCATAAATTGGACCCCTTAATCCAAATGTTGCATTGCTTCAAACTAAAAAAAACACTAATTTGCTAAATCAATGACTAAGGAAACTTACGAGGCATGGCACCCGAGAGTGAGGGGTGCTCTAGATGAAATCCTATCCCAGCAATCCATCGAATTCAACGGTTTCTCAATCTGAATCTCGGATTTTTTTTTATGCCCAGTTGCAATTGGCATCCCAAACCGTTTTGGGGACTCTTGTCCAATTCCTCCCCAGAGCATAAAAATCTAATGGAGAAACATTTTTGAGTTTCGTGAGACGATGAAATCTTGTTTAGGCATGGACTATGTGACCACATTGTCCATCCGTTCCTGAGGCATGGTTTTATAAATTGGACCCATAAATTCAAATATTGCATTGTTTCTTACTGAGAAAAACCCTAGCTCTCAAAATCGATGAAAAAACAACTTACGAGGGATTGGACCCAGGAGTGAGTGATGCTCTAGCTGAAATCCTATGCCAGAAATCCAACGGAGATGATGGTTCCTCAATATGAGTCTCAGTTTTCATTATATACCAAGTTGCAAGTCGCATCCCAAACCATTTCGGGACTCTTGGCCAATTCCTCCTCATGGCATATAAACCTAACGGAGCAACATTTTTGAGTTTCGTGAGATGTTGTAATCTTGTTTAGGCATCAAATAAGTGACCACATTATCCATCCACTCACGAGGGACTGTTTCATAAATTGGACCCCTTAATCCAAATGTTGCATTGCTTCAAACTGAGAAAAACACTAATTCTCGAAATCAATGAGTAAAGGAACTTTCAAGGCATGGAACCCAAGAGTGAGGGGTGCGCTAGCTGAAATCCTATCCCAGTAATGCATCGAAGTCTACGGTTCCTCAATCTAGGTCTCGGTTTTCTTTTTATGCCCAGTTGCAAGTGGCATCCCAAACCATTTCGGGGACTCTTGTCCAATTCCTCCTCAGGGCATAAAAACCTAATGGAGCAACATTTTTGAGTTCCATGAGATGTTGCAATATTGTATAGGCATGGACTATGTGACCACATTGTCCATCCACTCCTAATGCATGGTTTTATAAATTTGACCCCTAAATTCAAATGTTGCATTGCTTTTTACTGAGCAAAACACTAGTTCTCAAAATCGATGAAAAAACAGCTTTTGAGGCTTGGCACCTGGTAGTGAGGGGTGTTCTAGTTGAAATCATATCTTAGTAATCCATCAGAGTCGATGGTTCCTCAATCCGAGTCTTGGTTTTCATTTTATGCCCAGTTGCAAGTCGCATCGCAAATAATTTCAGGGACTCGTGGCCAATTCCTCCTCGGGGCATAAAAACCTAACGGAGCAGCATTTTTGAGTTTCATGAGATAATGAAAGCTTGTTTAAGCATGGAATAGGTGACCACATTATCAATCTGCTCACGAGGGATAGTTTCATAAATTGGACCCCTTAATCCAAATGTTGCATTGCTTCAAACTGAACAAAACTCTAATTTGTGAAATCAATGAGTAAAGCAACTTATGAGGCATGACACCAGAGGGTGAGGGGTGCTCTAGATGAAATCCTATCCCAGTAATCCATCGAAGTCGACGGTTCATCAATCTGAATCTCGGTTTTCTTTTTATGCCCAGTTGAAAGTGGCATCCCAAACCATTTCAGGGACTCTTGTCAAATTCCTCCCAAGGGCATAAAAACCTAACGGAGCAACATTTTTGAGTTCTGTGAGATGATGCAATCTTGTTTGGGCATGGAATATGTGACCACATTGTCCATCCCTTCCCAGAGCATGGTTTTATAAATTGAACCCATAAATTCAAATGTTTCATTGTTTCTTACTGAGCAAAACCCTAGCTATCAAAATTGATGAAAAAACATCTTACGAGGGATTGGACCTAGGAGTGAGTGGTTCTCTAGCTGAAATCCTATGCAAAAAATCCAAAGGAGACGACGGTTCCTCAATATGAGTCTCGGTTTTCGTTATATACCAAGTTGCAAGTCACATCCCAAACCATTTTGGGGACTCTTGGCCAATTCCTCCTCATGGCATAAAAACCTAACAGAGCAACATTTTTTAGTTTCGTGAGATGCTGGAAGCTTGTTTAGGCATGGAATAGGTGACCACATTGTCCATCCACTCATGAGGGACTGTTTCATAAATTGGACCCCTTAATCCAAATGTTGCATTGCTTCAAACTGAAAAAAACACTAATTCTCGAAATCAATGAGTAAAGCAACTTTCGAGGCATTGCACCCGAGAGTGAGGGGTGCACTAGCTGAAATCCTATCCCAGTAATCCATCGAAGTCGACGGTTCCTCAATCTGAGTCTCGGTTTTCTTTTTATGCCCATTTGCAAGTGACATCCCAAACCATTTTTGGGGACTCTTGTCCAATTCCTTCTCAGGGCATAAAAACCTAACGGAGCAGCATTTTTGAGTTGCGTGAGATGATACAAGATTTTTTAGGCATGGACTAGGTGACCACATTATCGATCTACTCATGAGGGACAGTTTCATAAATTGGACCGCTTAATCCAAATGTTGCATTGCTTCAAACTAAGAAAAAAACTAATTTGTGAAATCAATGAGTAAAGCAACTTACGAGGCATGGCACCTGAGAGTGAGGGGTGCTCTAGATGAAATCCTATCCCAGTAATCCATTGAGGTCGACAGTTTCTCAATCTGAATCTCAGTTTTCTTTTTATGCCCAATTGCAAGTGGCATTCCAAACCATTTCGGGGATTCTTGTCCAATTCCTCCTCAGGGCATAAAAACCTAACGGAGCAACATTTTTGAGTTTCATGAGATGATAAAATCTTGTTTACTCATGGACTATGTGACCACATTGTCCATCCATTCTCGAGGCATGGTTTTATAAATTGGACCCATAAATTCAAATGTTGCATTGTTTCTTACCGAGCAAAACCCTATCTCTCAAAATCGATGAAAAAACAACTTACGAGGGATTGGACCTAGGAGTGAGTGGTGCTCTAGCTGAAATCCTATGCTAGAAATCCAACGGAGACGACGGTTCCTCAATATGAGTCTCAGTTTTTGTTATATACCGAGTTGCAAGTCGCATCCCAAACCGTTGTGGGGACTCTTGGCCAATTCCTCCTCATGGTATAAAAACCTAACGGAGCAACATTTTTGAGTTTCGTGAGATGATGCAAGCTTGTTTAGGCATGGAATATGTGACCACATTATTCATCTAATCACGAGGGACTGTTTCATAAATTGGACCCCTTAATCCAAATGTTGCATTGCTTCAAACTGAGAAAAACACTAATTCTCGAAATTAATGAGTAAAGCAACTTCCGAGGCATGGCACCCGAGAGTGAGGAGTGTACTAGCTGAAATCCTACCCTAGTAATCCATTGAAGTTGATGGTTCCTCAATCCAAGTCTCGGTTTTCTTTTTATGCCCAGTTGCAAGTGGCATCCCAAACCATTTCGGGGACTCTTGTCCAATTCCTCCTCAGGGCATAAAAACCTAACGGAGCAACATTTTTGAGTTTTGTGAGATGCTACAATATTGTATAGGCATGGACTATGTGACCACATTATCCATCCACTTCCAATGCATGGTTTTATAAATTTGACCCCTAAATTCAAATGTTGCATTGCTTCTTACTGAGCAAAATACTAGTTCTCAAAATCGATGAAAAAACAACTTTTGAGGTTTGGCACCTAGTAGTGAGGGGTTGTCTAGTTGAAATCATATCTTAGTAATCCATCGGAGTCGACGGTTCCTCAATCTGAGTCTCGGTTTGTGTTTTATGTCCAGTTGCAAGTCACATCCCAAACAATTTCAGGGACTCTTGGCCAATTCCTCCTCGGGGCATAAAAACCTAACGGAGCAGCATTTTTGAGTTCCATGAGATAATGCAAGCTTGTTTAGGCATGGAATAGGTGACCACATTATTGATTTTCTCACAAGGGATGGTTTCATAAATTGGATCCCTTAATCCAAATGTTTCATTGCTTCAAACTGCGAAAAACACTAATTTGTGAAATCAATGAGTAAAGTAACTTACGAGACATGGCACCTGAGAGTGAGGGGTGCTCTAGATGAAATCCTATCCCAGTAATAAATTGAAGTCGATGGTTCCTCAATCTGAATCTCAGTTTTCGTTTTATGCCCAGTTGCAAGTGACATCCCAAACCATTTTCGGGGACTCTTGTCCAATTCCTCCTCAGGGCATAAAAACCTAACGGGGCAACATTTTTGAGTTCCGTGAAATGCTACAATATTTTTTAGGCATGGAATATGTGACCACATTGTCCATCCGCTCCCAATGCATGGTTTGATAAATTTGACCCCTAAGTTCAAATGTTGCATTGCTTCTTACTGAGCAAAACCCTAGTTCTCAAAATCGATGAAAAAACAACTTACGAGGGATTGGACCCACGAGTGAGGGGTGCTCTAGCTGAAATCCTATGCCAGAAATCCAATGGAGATAACGGTTCCTCAATCGAAATCTTGGTTTTCGTTATATACCGAGTTGCAAGTCGCATCCCAAACCATTTCCGGGACTCTTGACCAATTCCTCCTTAGGGCATAAAAACGTAATGGAGCAACATTTTTGAGTTCTGTGAGATGCTGAAAGCTTGTTTAGGAATGGAATAGGTGACCAGTTTATTGATATTCTCACGAGGGACAGTTTCATAAATTGGACCCCTTAATCCTAATGTTGCATTGCTTCAAACTGAGCAAAACACTAATTCTTGAAATCAATGAGTAAAGCAACTTTCGAGGCATGGCACCTGAGAGTGAAGGGTGATCTAGCTGAAATCATATCCCAGTAATACATCGAAGTCGATGGTTCCTCAATCCGAGTCTTGGTTTTCTTTTTATGCCTAGTTGCAAGTGGCATCCCAAACCATTTCGGGGACTCTTGTCCAATTCCTCCTCAGGGCATAAAAGACTAATAGAGCAACATTTTTGAGTTCCGTGAGATGTTGCAATCTTGTTTAGGCATGGACTATGTGACCACATTGTCCATCCGCTCCCGAGGCATGGTTTTATAAATTGGACCCCTAAATCCAAATGTTGCATTTCTTCTTACTGAGAAAAACCCTAATTCTCAAAATCGATAAAAAAACAACTTACGATAGATTGGACCCAGGAGTGAGGGGTGTTCTAGCTTAAATCTGATGCCAGGAATCCAACAGAGATGACGGTTCCTCAATCTGAGTCTCCATTTTCTTTATATACCTAGTTGCAAGTCGCATCCGAAACCATTTCCAGGACTCTTGACCAATTCCTCCTCAGGTCATAAAAACCCAACGGAGCAACATTTTTGAGTTCTGTGAGATGTTGCAAGCTTGTTTAGGCATGGACTAGGTGACCACATTATCGATCTTCTCACGAGGGATGGTTTCATAAATTGGATCCCTTAATCCAAATGTTGCATTGCTTCAAACTAAGCAAAACACTAATTCATGAAATGAATTATTAAAACAACTTTCGAGGCATGGCACCCGAGAGTGAGGGGTGCTCTAGCTGAAATCCTATCCCAGTAATCCATCGAAATCGACGGTTCCTTAATCCGAGTCTCGATTTTATTTTTATGGCCAGTTGCAAGTGGCATCCCAAACCATTTCGGGGACTCTTGTCCAATTCCTCCTGAGGGAATAAAAACCTTAAGCCACGACATGCCATAGCAAGACAAGGCAAGGAATGATATGGAAAGCCAAGGCATGGCAAGTGAATGTAAGGCATGGTATGGAGGGGCATGGCATGGAAAGGAATACCATATGATAGCAAGGCATGGCTTGGCATGGAAACACATGGAAAGGCAAGGCATGCAAAGGTAAGCCATGGCATGGAATGGCATGGAAAAACATGGCAAGGTAAGGCATGCAAATGAAAGCTATGGCATGGCATGGCATGGAAAGGTAAGGCAAGGCAATACACATTAACACCTTTTATTATATTTTTGTCATAATTTTCAACCCTTTAGGGCTTGATGTATTGAATTTTTTCTTTGGAATGATTGATATTTGGATGTGGTCTAGTTGAATGAGTATCGAGAGCACCTTCAAAAATTACCTATAAACTAGTTAATTCTCAAAGGACCTTTGAAGCATATTACAATGGGCCAAAATGTCTTAGAAAAATATTCATTTGTGAAATACAAGAGAAGAATATATATAGACCAATTAACTCTCAAAGGTTTTTTTATAGGAAAACATAATCATATATAGCACACAATGGAGAGGGTTGGCACTTATGGTTCTGTAATAGAGTTTACAATTGATAGTTAAAATGTATAACACATTTTTTTTACGATCTTTACTAACGTTTATTGGAATTGTTGCATGTTTTACAACATTGGAATGACTTCTTATTTGTAACTTATTTGAAATTTTATTATGGTATGTGCACTTTGATATGATTACGATTTTGTTTCATATGTTGTAATATTAGAAATATAACACAAAAATTACATATTGCAAGAAATAAATAATAAATTTTCATTTTGAATGTTTTTTTTTGCAGGGGTCTTCCAGAAGATCTAGTTGATCCTCATGAGATAGATCCAGATTATAATGGGTCTGATACAGACACGGGAGATGATGATGATGAGTCAGATGAAGAAGACACTGTGAATGACGACGATGATGACCACAATGATGATGACCTAGTTGTTGGTAGTAGCTAGTGACATTGATCATATAGACTTCATCATTGATCATTGTTGTATATCGTTATGATGCCTATTTTCATGTTTATTAGCATATGTATTGTTTTGTCCTACAATACCATATTATTGAGTTTTATCATTTTGACTTATATCATTTGGACATATATCATCTTAACTTACGTCGATTGTTGGCCATGTATCATTCCAACATGTTATTGATCTATTGTCATATTTGAATTTCACTTCTTGTAGTTATATATGATGATGATCTTATCAATATTAAAGATATAAGTTGTTTGACATTATACTTATCTAATATTGATATATTTGACTAGTTTTAATTATAGATGATGATCATGTTATAATCATTATCTTGTTATTTTATATATATGGTATGTTGTAGATTTTATTTAGATGGAGATTTAATAAGTATAATGATGTTGTTAGTTTGTATGGATGTCCAGTTCCCTAAAAATTCTTTATAAAAGCTATCATATAAAATACTTCAAATGCAATATGACTTACTCTATAATAATATAAGTTTTTTAAGATGCATGATATATTTAACTAATTAAATTGAAATAAAAAAAGTTAAATTACTAAATGGAAGATAAAAAGGACACAACATGGGTTGTTAAAATGGAAGCAAAATGTGGCTCTAAAATGGAAGTAAAACTCAACATTAAATTTGAAGCCATACTTGGAGCTATTTATGGATCTAAGTAGGAAGCTAAATTGGTTGTTTAACAAGAAGCAAAACTGGATGCTAATTAAGAAGCAAATCCCAACACTAAAAGGAAGCAAACCCTGGACCTGAAAAAGAAGCAAAACCAGACGCTAAAAAGGAAGAAAACGTTGGAACTAAAAGGAAGCAAACCATGGAGATAACAAGGAAGCAATTCTGGAAGCAAAAAATCATGCAATAATGGAAGAACATCTTGGCATTAATTTGGAAGCCAAAATAGAATCTATTTTCGACGCTACAATAGAAGCAAAACAGGAAGCATGATTGGGAGCTAAACTAGGCACCACACCTGAAGCTAAACTATGCGCTAAACTAGGAGCTAAAGTAGTAGCTAAACTAGGCGCTAAATCAGGAGCTAAACTAGGAGTTAAACAAAGAGCTAAACTAGGAGCTAAACCAGGTGCTAAACCAGGAGCTAACCTAGAATCTAAAACGAGAGCTAAACTAGGTGCTAAACCAGGAGATAAATTAGGCACCACACATGGAGCTAAACTAGGCACTAAAGTAGGAGATAAACCAGGAGCTAAAGTAGGTGTGAAACCATGAGCTAAACTAGGAGCTACACTAAGAGCTAAACTAGGTGCTAAACCAAGAGCTAAACCAGGAGCTAAATTAGGCACCACACCTGGAGCTAAACTAGGAGCTACACCAGGCACTATTTTGGGTGTTATTTAGGGAGCTATATCACATTTTAGGCGCTAAACTAGGCGCCAAATCCTAAGCAAAACTAAGTGCTAACTAAGAAGCAAAATTGGGCGCCAAAAAGGGAGCAAAACTAGGCTCTAGAAAGGGATCCAAACCTAGTTCTAAAGAGGGAGCTAAATTGGGCTCTAAACTAGGCGCTAAATCCGGCACCCAAGTGAACATGTCGTTTAGTGCCAGGGTTTGTGTCCTCTCATCAGCCCAATTCATGCCCTCAAATGCACTAAAATTCAGCGCTAAAATAGGTGCTAATGGCATGTTTTGTTGTAGTGAACTGACTAAAGATAAAATGAAGGCCGACTAGTGATCCTACTTGGTAGTCATCTGTAATAGAATCCTGAGATTCGTGGAATTTGTAGTCAATGATCTGCGTGGATACGTAACCATCTTTGGACACCTTTTCTTTAATGTTTTTCCTAGTGTAAAGCCTATAAAGAAGGCATGTTGTAATGTTGTAAAATCTAATCATATAATCACTATTCAATAATTTATAGGTTGCTAGTCATGCGGATGTAAGTCGAATTGGATAAATGGTAGTTCTTGTGTAAATCAAGAAGGTATGATGTCGATTGTGTCTTTAGGCATGTAACCTTTTATTTTGAATGAATAACACAACAAGAGAGCAGAATGCTCAAGGAGTGTTGTTTTTCCCAGATTGGGTTGCTAGGGTAAAATCTCTATGTACTCTAAGTTTGCTTTGTCATTTACTTTCTCGTTTAAATATTTCTTCCTCTCTTCTGCTAGCTTTAGTGTGGAAGTGTTCCTCATTTACTAACATGTGGTATTATAGCTTGGTTTAATAAAATGTGGTATCAGATCTTGGTTTAACAACCTTGGATCTGAGCTCAACCATAGGTTCAGTAAGAGTCGTAAGTAAGAAATCTTTAAAGATTGTGTTAAAGAATGGTGAGCAGCTCGAGAATAGAGATCGGAAAATTCAATTGCCAGAATTTTGATCTTTGGAAGCTTAAAATTGAAGATATCCTTGTATATCGAGAACAATGGGCAACAATGTGTTGAGGTACCATTCTTAAAGGTATGTCGACGAAAGAATGGGAGAAATTCAAGAGAAGGGAAATGAGTACAATTCAACTTTGTCTTGCAAATTCAATATTTTTGGATGTATCAAGTGAAGATTTGACCAAGAAACTGTGGGACAAGTTGGAATATTGTACCAGTCGAAATCCCTGGTAAAAAAGTTGTTTCTCGGAAAGAAATTGTATCTTCTAAGGATGAAAGAGGTTAGTTTGGTGACTAAGCATTTAAATGCGTTTAATACCATTATAAGCTAGTTATCTTTTGTGGATATTAAAATCACTGAGGAGGAGAAATGTGTTAGCCTATTATGTTCTTTTCCAGACTCCTACGATATATTATCATGGATATAGGGAGAAATTCAATCACGTTAGTGCTAGGATACATGGTTGCATCTCTACTGTCATAATAAATGAGAAGGAAGAACATGGAAGGATCGACCACATATGCATTAATGGTGAGAGGTCGATCAATTAACATAGATAAAGGATAATTCTCTGGGAGAAAGTCTAAGTTGAAGGGTATATCTAAATCCCATGTTCAGTCAACGAGAAGATGTTGGAAATGCGGTAAAGATGGGAATTACAAAAGGGACTGCAATTTGAAGGTAATGGAAGTTAGTATAGAATCTGAAGAGAAACAGTCAACTGATAGAAAAAATGACTCTAGATAATGGAGGCGATGTGTCCCTAGTGTTTACTAGTACATAGTCGGATAATGATGTTTGGTTGATCGATTCATGAGAATCCTATCATATGACACCAGATAGAGAATGGTTCTGCAAATATGAACAATATGAAGGAGGAGATGTGTTCTTGGGGGATGACTCGACAACCAAAATTGTTGGATGAGGAAGAGTTTGATTGATACAGCGGGATGGGAGGAGGAGAACCCTTATAGGTGTGCTACACATTTTGAGTTTGGTAAGAAACCTGATATATGTTAGCAAGATGAGTGATGCAGGGGTACACACTATATTTCAGAAAGATTCATGCAAGACGGTCAGAGGTGTGATGGTCTTAATGAAAGTAGTTCAGATTGGAACCCTATACAATTTATTAGGGAATTTAAACTCGAGTGGATGAAACAACATCAATGTTCCCAAATTCGACTCAATTTGAGCCGACTTGGGTTGATTCGATTCAAATGGACTTGACAAGTCATCGTAAAGTCAACCCGACCATGCTATGGCATGAGAGGATTGGACATATTGGAGAAAAAGGACTTTGAGCTATGCATAACAAATATATGGTCAAAGATTTTCCTGAATGTAATTTAGAAGTCAAATTTTGTGAACATTGCATATATGGAAAACAAAGTCGAGTGAGGTTCCCATCTGAAGTGACAAGGGAAAAGGGGATTCTAGAGTTGGTTCATAGTGATTTGCTTGGCCTTGTTTCAGTGCCTTCACTTGGTGTATCCATGTATTATGTCTCCTTCATAGATGATTTCTCTAGTAAAAAATGGATATATTTCCTGAGGAAGAAAGAAGAGGTTTTCAAGAAATTCAAAGAGTTTAAATATCTTGTAGAAAACCAAACATATAAGAATATTAAGGTGTTGAAAACTAACAACGGTGGTGAATTCTGTGGAAAGGAATTTGATTAGTTATGCAAGAAGTGTGGCATAGCACACCAAAATACCACACCATATACCCCACAAAAAAATGGATTTGTTGAGAGAATGAACAAAACATTGATGGAAAAGGCAAGGAGCATGCCCAGTGGTGTTGGGATCGCACAATAATTATGCGTGGATGATCCAGAATCGGATCTAGAAGCCTGATAGGGCTCAAAAAGGCTCAAAAATGAAAGTGCTTGGAATCCAATGAAATCAATGCCATTGCGTTCGTCTCATATTCTTGATTCTGGCCATATATTCACTTCATCAAACAGGCTTCGTATGCGAAAGATATCACATTTTGTCCGAAAACCCAAACATGCAAAAAAATGGGTGACTGTACAGTCCATACAGTGCCACGTGGCAGGCTGACTGTACAGGCCGTACGACCGTACAACTGACATGGCATCTCTTGGAGATAACACATGGCAGGTGATGTGGTGTACAATCAAAACAGTTGGACTAGTCAGAGGGTGACATGTGTCACCACTGTAAGGGTGACACGTGGCACAGGCTGACATGGTAGACACGTGGCAAGGCTAACTAGGAAGGTACGGTGACAAGTGGCAGGGTACATGGAAGATACATGGACAAGTCAGTGTTCGACACTTGGCATTCCTTTATTGGTTGTTGAGGTGCCACGTGGCCCAGTCATGGGCTGCCACGTGGCACCCTATGGTTGGCTCGTGGTTTATGTAAAATTATATGGTTTCAACCAGGGTCGAACCCCCGACCTCTCCTCTGGGTTGTGGACTGGAAATACTGGGCTAACCACCCACCCCACAGGTATTTCTTATTATATAAGTGGCAAAGTATTTATTTGAATTTAATCAATGTATTATTCGGAGGCGGAAAGGGTCGGGGCTTAGCCCCAGCCCATGGTTCGTTATGTTTATACGACCACAGAGCTCGGACAGGGGGGCTTACCATATGCATGGGGGTAAATGGGATAGGGCCTAGCCCTCTAACTTTAGCGCTACCACAACCACCTCCAGTTTAAGCGCCCCACGACCAGGAGCTAGCGCCGGGTATGGGCCAGCGCTCATCCCTTTGGGCTGGCGCTTGGCCATATTAAGCCCATATGACCGAAAATAAGGGGGCGCATGCATCGTATAAGGGGATTATGCGCAAATTAAATCCAAAAGTGGTTATTTTATATAGTTTTTGGATTTTCTATTGGATTTTTTCTTGTAACTAATGGATTTTCTCCATTTTTGGGAGATATTGGGCATTTTTGGAGCCCAAATTTTGGGAGGAAGTTGGGGATGGATAACCAACTTCAGATCTATAAAAACTAGGCCTATTTGAGGCCATGGAAGACATTCAAAGAAGAGTTATGCTGAAGGGAAGCCAAGCCAAAGCCATTTTTATGCAGGGAAGCTATTGAGGAGCAGATGTTTGTGGGCCATTTCTGGGAGCTCCAGACATCAGTTTTGCATGCCGTTTTCTTTGTTGGGTTCTAGAGATTTGGAAGAACATGACCAGATCAGTCTTGTAGCCAATTGGCACTACTGTGATGTACTTTTGAGCTTCTGAATAGAAATAAAGAAGCCTCCCCACAGAGACAAAGGCCCGGAGACGTAGGCAAAGTTGTGCCGAACTCCGTTATCAATTCTCGTGTTATGGTTTGCTATTTATTACTTCATTTCAGATCTGCGTATATGTATATGGCTTTCATAATTCCTCTCTTTTCCTCATTATTTCATTAAGATTCTTATAAAGGTTAATTAACACATGCAATTTAAAACTCAACCATAGTCATTAAAAGATCCTATGGATGAAGTGGTATCAGAGCTAGTTGACGTTTGGATTTGAGTTTTGCATGTTAACCAGGGAAAAGCTACAGCGTGGTGAAGGTGAGATTTTTGTAGAGAATCCATTAATTGGATTGAGAAAGAGAGCTTCTCACAGCGAGAAGATGGCATCGGAAGAAGGGATTTCTCAGGATGAGAAAGAGTTCCGGAAAACATTCCTTGCTATGTTGGAGATGGTGA
>SNQJ01S0005771.1:24090-70288 GCA_010110895.2 Picea sitchensis
AGGACAAGTCGGGTGGCCTATCCCGAGCTTGTTAACTGGTCAGTAACCTTTTGGGGACCAAAAGGTCTTTTAGTGGGGAGGTGTGATCCAGAATCAGATCCAAAAGCCTGGCAGGGCTCAAAAAGGCTAAAAAATGAAAGTGCTCAGAATCCTATGAAACTAGCGCCATTGCGTCCATCTCGTCTTCCTGATTCTGGCCATATATTTACTTCATCAAACGGGCTTCGTATGCGAAAGATATCACATTCTGTCCGAAAACCCAAATAGGCAAAAAAATGGGTGACTGTACAGTCCGTACAGTGCCACGTGGCAGGCTGATTGTATAGGCCGTACCTCCGTACAGCTGACGTGGTAGCTCCTGGAGATGACACATGGCAGGTGATGTGGCGTACAACCAGAACAGTTGGACCAGTCAGAGGGTGACACATGTCACCACTGTAAGGGTGACATGTGGCACAGGCTGACGTGGCAGACACGTGGCAAGGCTGACTGGGAAGGTACGGTGACAGGTGGTAAGGTACGTGGCAGATATGTGGATGAGTCAGTGTTCGACACTTGGCATTCCTATATTGGTTGTTGAGGTGCCACGTGGCCCAGTCATGGGCTGCCATGTGGCATCCTGTGGTTGGCTCGTGGTTTATGTAAAATTATATGGTTTCAACCGGGGTCAAACCCCCGACCTCTCCTCCAGGCTATGGACTGGTAGGACCAGGTTAACCGCCTGCCCCACGGGTATTTCTTATTATATAAGTGGCAAAGTATTTATTTGAATTTAATCAATGTATTATTCGGAGGTAGAAAGGGTCGGGGCTTAGCCCTAGCCCATGGTTCGTTACATTTATACGATCACAGAGCCTGGACAGGGGGGCTTACCATGTGCGTGGGGGTAAATGGGATAGGGCCTATCCCTCAGACTTTGGCGCTACCATAACCACCTCCAGTTTAAGCGCCCCACGACCAGGAGCTAGTGCCGGGTATGGGCCAGCGCTCAGCCCTTTAGGCTGGCGCTTGGCCATATTAAGCCCATATGACCGAGAATAAGGGGGGGCATGCACAGTATAAGGGGCTTATGCCCAAATTAAATCCAAAAGTGGTTATTTTATATAGTTTTTGGATTTTCTATTTGATTTTTTCCTGTAACTAATAGATTTTCTATTTGATTTTTGCCTGTAACTAATGGATTTTCTCCATTTTTGGGAGATATTGGGCATTTTTGGAGCCCAAATTTTGGGAGGAAGTTGGGGATGGATAACCAATTTCAGATCTATAAAAAATAGGCTTGTTTGAGGCCATGGAGGACAGTCAGAGCAGAGTTATGCTGAAGGGAAGCCAAGCCAAAGCCATTTTTATGCAGGGAAGCTATTGAGGAGCAGATGCTTGTGGGCCATTTTTGGGAGCTCCGGACATCCGTTTTGTGTGCCGTTTTCTTTGCTGGGTTTTAGAGATCTGGAAGAACATGAACAAATCAGTCTTGTAGCCAATTGGCACTGCCGTGATGTACTTTTGAGCTTTTGAACAGAAATAAAGAAGCCTTCCCCACAGAGACAAAGGCCAGTAGATGTAGGCAAAGTTGTACAGAACTCTGTTATCAATTCTTGTGTTATGGTTTGATGTTTATTACTTCATTTCAGATCTGCATATATGTATATGGTTGTCATAATTCCTCTCTTTTCCTCATTCTTTCATTAAGATTCTTAAAAAGGTTAATTAACACATGCAATTTAAAACTCAACCATAGTCATTAAAAGATCCTACGGATCAGTGGAGGCAGTCGACACTGCAAAATTTCTATTGAATATGTCTCCTTTGTTAGCATTAGTTGACACGACTCCAGATGAGGTATGGTGTGGTAAGAAGCCTTCGGTCTCACATCTCAAATTATTTGGCTATGATGCATTTGTGCATGTTCGCAAGGAAAATAGGAGCAAGTTGGACAAGAAGGAAGTCTAGTGTATTTTCATTCGATACAAAGAAGGAATAAAATAATATATGCTCTACGATCCTGCATCAAGGAAAAAAATGTACAGTCAATATGTGGTCTTCAGAGAAATCGGAAGTAAGTCTGAGCTTGAAAAATTGTTCAAACAAATAATAATCCAAAGAAGGTGTGGTTTTAACTGAGGAACGAAGAAGATGATTCAAATGAGTCAATTTAATTAGAAGAAGAGGTGGAACAACCGATCTCGGTTGTAAGGAGGTCATAAAGAGTAAGAAAACCAGTCAAAAGGTATAGTCCACCTTATTTTCATACCACATTCATGTTAATTTCCAACGACGATGAGCCCAAGTCAGTCAGGGAGGTAGTCGAATTAACAGAGGGAAAACTTTGGAATGATGTCATGGTCGAAGAGATGGAATCCTTGCATAAGAATGAGACATGGGCCTTAGTCAAATTACCTAGTGGAAGAAATCCTTTCAGTAGAAAATGGGTATTCATGAAGAATATGAATGCAATAAGTCAAGTTGATAAATTAAAAGCTTGTCTGGTTGTGAAAGGATATTCCCAAGTCAAAGAAGTTGACTTCGGTGAGATTTTTTCTCCTGTTGCAAAATTAAATTCCATTAGAGTAATAATGTCTTTGTCTACAACAATTGATTTAGAAATAGAACATATGGATGTAAAGACAATGTTCCTACATGGGGACCTGGAAGAAGAAATCTACGTGAAACAACCCAAAGGATTTGTATTAAAGGGAAAGAAATATTTGGTGTGCAAACCAAAAATATCCCTTTATGGTCTAAAGAAATCACCAATGATATGGTACCAAAATTTCGACACATACATCCTTAGTTTGGGGTTTGTGCGAAGCAAAGTTGTTGACTGCATATATTCCAAAGAAGAAGGTGGGTGTTTCATATATGTAGCATTGTATGTCGATGGCATGTTGTTGATTGGAAACAACATGAATGCAATAAAGGAGGTGAAGAAAAAGCTATCATCCAAGTTAGACATGAAAGATCTCATTGCAATGAACTTCATTATGGGAATGGAGATCAAGAGAGATTGAGCAACTAAAAATATTTGGTTGAACCAGAAGAAGTATATTGAAATTGTCTTGAAATGTTTCAGCATGTAGGATTGAAAACCTGTGAAGGTGCCAATTCCTGTGGGAGAAAGGCTAACTACCGAACAATGTCCAAGGACACAGAAGAAAATATAGGACATGACACGTGTTCCCTATGAAAGTGTTGTTGGTAGTCTAATGTATGTGATGGTATGCACTTGAATAGACATTTCCCATGCAGTGGGAGTGTTGAGTAGATACATGTCGACATATGGGAAGGATCACTAGACAATTGTCAAGAGAGTATTCAATTATTTGTGTGGTACAAAAGATTATGTTATATGCTACCAAGGAAAACCTAGAGGTGATAGTGAATTAAACGTACATGGCTTTGTCAACGTCGATTAGGCTGGAGATATGGCTCGATGAAGGTTGACCAGTGGATATGTCTTCAATTTGTGCAATGGAGAAATCAACTGGATGAGTAAGCGATAGGTCGTCATAGTCTTGTCAACAACAAAAGATAAATACATGGCAACCACTCATGAAAGTAAAGAAGTGGTATGGTTTCAAAGGCTATGTTCGGGAATCGAGTTTGAGCATAAAGCTATGAAGATAAATTGTGATAGTCAAAGTGCAATGTTCCTAGAAAATAACCCAACTTACCATTATAAGACTAAGCACATTGATGTACAATACTATTTCGTCAGAGACATGGTGGAAAGAAACAAGGTGTTGTTGGAGAAAGTAGACACGTTGGAAAACATAACAGACTCTTTGACCAAGTCTATGAGTGTTGTGAAGTTCTCTTGGTGGAGAGAGGAAATGGGAATTAATTCCCTGGGTCTGTGAATGAGATTTCAGAGATCCCCCAATTTTAGCAAAGAAAACAACAAGTGGGAGAATGTTGGGTTGTTATATTCTTTGCAGTGAAAGTCTAGTCGAGGTGGTTTGACTGGGTAAAGTTGAAGTCAAAGATATCGACACCAAGTCAAAGGTCGAGGTGGTTCGACCAGGTAAATTCGAATTCAAAGACATTGAAAGCAAGTCGAAGATTGAGGTGGTTCGACCGGGTAAATTATAAGTCTAAGACATTGACACCAACTTGAAGAGGTCGACAGGTGGGCATGCGTCAACCGAATGAAGACCAAATGAAGGCCGACTGGTAATCTGAATTGGTAGTCGACTGTAATAGAATATTGAGATTCATGGGATTTGTAGCCAATGATCTGTGTAGATCTATAACCATCTTTGGGAACCTTTTATTTAGGTTTTTTCCTACTGTAAATCCTATAAAGAAGGCGTGTTGTAATATTGTAAAATCTAATTGTAGAATCGCTTATCAACAATTTAGAGGTTGTTGGTCATGCAGATGTAAGTTGAATTGTCTACAGGGTTGTTATTGTGTAAAGAAAGAAGGTATGATGTCAATTATATCTTAGGTGTAGAGCAAGGTTAGGCATGTAACCTTTTATTCTAAATGAATAAGACAACAAGAGAGTAGAATGATCAAGGGATGTTGGTTTTCCCGTATTGGGTTTCCAGGGTAAAATATCTGTGTATTGTGTGGTTTCTTTGTCATTTACTTTCTTTTTTAAATATGTATTCCTCTCTTCTACTAGGTTTAGTGTGGAAGTATTCCTCACTTTCTAACACATGATTTATGATGCTCGACTGAAGGCTCAACGCATGGGGGTTTCAACATTTTTGTGTGTAAAAATTACATGTGTGGTCGTATCGTATTGTAGTATGGACCACCGATGGGGGGCATTGGATACACAATATTTTTTTTTAATCTTTAGTCAGATGGAAGAGTCCACCTGAGGCTTGTCACCGGTTATAATTTTCAAATCTCATGTCATGTGGCTTATTTTAGCACCAGGGGCTTATCACAGTGGAGAAGTTTGAAACTTTTGGTCATATGGTGGATGAGGAAGGTAACCTCATTGTGTCGTAGGTTATGTGGATGGGTGCTTTCCATTTGAAGACTTGGTCATATGGAAAACCATGGGCAGGGGCTTAATATATGGATGGGTGGGGGTTTGAATTTATTTAAAATTACTTTATTATATAATTTAATTATATGTTTTTTATATATAATAATTTTAAATCAAATTATATATATATGTATATATATAAACATTATCCCCAAAAAAAAAAGGTTATTAAGCTGATTAATTTATCTCCCTCATATTGAATTAAATTATTTTTGCCCAGGAATAGGAATTAATTCCCTATCTCCCTCATAATTCGGAGTCGTATTTTTGCCCAGGAATAGTCAAAACAACCGAGGTGAAGTGTAGAATGAAGCCACGACATTCTCCTTCACAAATCCAGCCCAGATTTTCAGTGGGACATTCCCGAGTGATAAGGACTCCTAATTGGCTTGCAAACATGTGCCAAAGGGAGGCCTAATTGGAGGCCTTCAAGGCCAAATTTTTAGAATTTGGAAGAAACCCATTTCACCTGTAGCTATGCTAACCTGTAACATCTCATAAATTTTGAAATCAAACATAGATTTCAGTTTTAATTTCCAATCTTTCACTGATCATCCCTCCAATCAACACTTTCCCACAAACCTTTCCAAGGCCATATCTCGCTCATCTGGAGCCCAATTTGCGCCAAATGAAAGGTAGTGGAAAGATGGTGGACAAAGATACTACATGGTTGCTTCAAAATTCATATTTTTGTTTGTTTGGTAGGAAAGGAAATCCTTCCAATTTTTAATCCCAAGGGGTCCCTTAACCAAATCAAGCCCGAATTGAATCCATGCTTCATCAACTCACATGGATTATTATAGACAGTAAGGGGTTAATAAAAATAGTTCTAAAAAGTGCCCGAACATAGATAATTTCATTACTTTTAGCGGCCAAATAAAAGATCCCCTACCCTCCAGAGAAACCGCAAATTTTCCCCAAGTCATGGGCCTTAATCTCGATGAATCCGACATCCATTGATGTCTTGGGACACCATGAATGCCACCTTATTTATAGTTGAAAAATAAGGCAGCCATAAAAGTTCCATTGGGATGACTCAAATCCCAAGGCAATTGATGAGGTGGAACCTTAGTTTTGTCATTTTCCCAAATGACATTTTGTAAAAAGGTGTTGTCTTTAGTGATTTAGCGTTTTGATTAAAATATTGTAAAGAAAAGTATCAAATCAAATCTGATTTGATTTTCTTTTGGATAAGGACAAATAAATTTAGGGTTGGTCCACTTGTCACTTTCCCAAAAGTAACAAGTGTTTTGTGACTTGACTCTAGCCTTCACCTCTCCTTTATAAATAAGAGGAAGACATTGTACAAAGGGGGACTGGTTGAATAAAGTACCAAAGCTCTGCAGAAATTTCTCAAAAGAGTCTTAGTGTTTATTTTGTACTTGTTCTCTTTTAGTTGTTGGATGTGTTTACTTGTTTGTTAAGGGTTGAGGGGTAGTAGTTAATGTTTGTTATGTTATCTATCTCTAGGAAGGATTAGCTAGCTAGGTGTTTGTTGTTGCTTCATTGGGTTTAACTTGTTGGTTTCCATTTCTTAACAACTTTGTTTAACTCATTTAATGTGTTTTTGAGCATATTTCTTAAGGCATTTAAGTATTTCATCCCTAGTTAGTCTTGAGGAGGTCAAGGGGTCCCTTAGGACTATCGCCAAACTCCCCTTTACTTGTTGATTTTTGTTATTTACTTTATATCTTTTCATTCTTCCTTTTAGTTAAATTTTATGCCATTTACATTGTTGTCCTAAATAGGAAAATTGACCAATTTGATCAATTTACCCTTCCAGGACAACCCTTTTAATTGGCTATTATATAGCTGTAATCTACAATTTTCTATTTTTCTTAGTTCAGATATGTTATCCAAATTCACTAAAATTTCATTGCTCGCCTCTTAGTAGTTATATGGTTACTTGTTTTACTTCACCTAAGCGGTCAGGGACCCATTAAAGACATGTTTGAGGCAATGAGGCCAACATGACAAAAAACAAAAATAGCCAGGTAGACCTGTAAAACCAACTCCCTACACTCATTTTCTTTTTTGTTTTCATTTCGTTCAATTTCTACAAATATTGCACTTGTTTCAATGTCATTATACTATGCTTGTTTAGAGGATTTTTTTATTTTTCATGTAATTTTTTGTTCATAAACAATCTGATTTTTGTCTTTGTAAATCATCATTCATTCAATTTCATTAGATAAACTTAATTCCCTAAACAAGGGATCGGTTGGATCTCTCATGTATATGGAGGCTATGCGACCTACAAAGAGCTTCGACCCATTCCTTTGGGTTGAATAGTGTAGGTGTGTAGCATATAGTCTATTTTCCTAACTTTCAGGTTGTTTCCCCTAAAGGGACCTTTAAAAAATAACAAAGAAAAAACACGCAAAAAATTGAAAACAAAAGCAGGGGTCCGCCCCACAAAACTCAAAACCAAAAACACTTTATTTATCTATATATTATACTTATACATATACATATATTTATATCTTGTAGATAGATTTCAATTTTGTTGGTAGATAGATTTCAATTTTGTTGACCAAAAGACACGCTTGTGAAAGTAAGATGTGATCTCTCCACATGGATGGATTGGTCTTTCATTTTAAGCAATTTAAATTTATAAAATACTAAGAATCAAAGCCAAGGAGTCTTCATTAGGATCCCCTGGAAATTTGTCTTCTTAAGTATCAATGGAGTGATCTTGATTTCTCTTGTAAACAACACATTAATAAGTTGATGAGCTCGACTTGCATTGGAATACTACTTTGTTCGGGTAAGATCAGCCAAAACTCCCTCGGGGGGGTCATGAGCCTCTTCCTTTGCGCATGTATCCTTCTTCCATCCAAGCAGCTTTAACAACCCAAAAGCGCTAGTGATGATAAAGGGATAAACCCTCCTTCTCTGAACTCCATGGGGCACTCTTCATTCTAGCCACGTGGTTTATCGAATCTCACTCCTTTTATACTAAGAGGAACAATTATGGGATAATAAGTTTTTTCCTAATCGGGAGGAACTTTAAAACTAGATGGTAGCCACTTCTTGTGATAAACAACCTAAAATTCACAATTAAATACATGCTTAAAGTCTCACCTTTCGTATTTCCACATCATATCTCAGTGGACATTAGTTGCAGTTGTTATATCTTTCTTTTTCATAGTTTTTACAGCTTGTTGAAAGGTTATTGTTTAATTTTCATATCTATTTTCAAGATTTGAAAAGTCCCACTAACACTTTTCGAACATTTCTAGGTAATATCGGGCCATATTGCGCTGGTTTCCACACCTTACAAGTCCTGAACAACTTCTTGTTCATCACTTACAACCATCTAAGAAGACATGGTTTTAGTTGATTAAAGAATTTTTTACTCTTGTTTTCCAATAATTTTTCATAAGACATCCACTGGGACATTGTTCAAAACCCTGGTTTACACCGGAAATCAATTTCAGACATTTTTCCAAGGACTAGTTAAGGGAGCGAACAACTTGTTGTTCACTTTTATTAGTTTGTTGTCCTAAAATCAGAAAGCTTATTTTTGTCCACTTGTTTATAATTTTCACCCTCAAGGCCATTTTCTCCATCCAAGAAGTTGAGGGAGGAAAATACCTAGGGTGGGTGATCCTAAGAGAGACATTTTGTAAGTCTTTCACCTCTCCTTTTTTCCCTTTTCACCGCCTCAAACACATGACTATCTGTGTTGCAGGTAGTATCAGCCTCGTGTTGAGCTATCAAAGAGGTTGTAACTATATTCACAACCAGATAGGTGGAATCCATCCCAACATACATATTTTTTTTATAACACGTCCCTTTTATGGTGACTCCATTGGGGACTTTCAAATGTCTTTTGTTTTTCTTGTATCCCAAACTTTACTGAGCATTGGACCCAAATTCTTTGGTGTCTGTTTCTTAATTTTTGAAAGAAATTCAAGACAAGGTCATTAAGAGATTCATTGGTTTTCCTTGGTAATTGTCATCATTTATTTTCCTTGTAATTTCATTACCTCACGGAGTCATAAATACCATAGATTTTTCCTTTCCTCTTACCTTGTCAGTATCCATTTGCACTTATTCAAAATCAGGTGAACAGTTATCAATTGTCATACCTTACCTTTCAATTGGAGAAGAACTAAAACAAACTTTTTTGCTTAAGTTGGGTTACTTTGACATCTTGTCAGAAAAAAGTAGTATTATTGGTGTGATACCTCTCTTGTTTTCAAAGTCCTTAACCGATCCCCCTGCAATTTGGCAGGGTAGAAACATCCTGATACTAGGGAAACAATGTCCCCCAGGATTACAAGAAGCCAAAGCTTGCGAAAGAAAACAAGTAGTGAGACACATACATTTGGGAAACTAGAGAAACTCATTACACCTATCATACAAACTAATTCACCATGTTCCTCTTCTTCTAATTGAAACCCAAGACTAAAACAAGCATCATTCAATCCATCGACAGTTACCAACCCTCAGGTCATCCCCTTAATCATTCCAACAATTTTTGCTTTTCCTCCCACACCTATTCCAATGACAATTCCATGGACACCTGAGACCCCTTTAAGGTTGGTCCGACCTCTTCACAAAATTCCTACAGATGCCCCAAACCGACTTCCTAAGTTTAGTGGCATTGGTCCATTGAATGTTGAAGAACACATACAGAATTTTTATGATTCATTAGCACTTATGGATATAACCATTCCCGATGTCATCATTAGAATTTTTGTAAGGACCTTTGAAGGGGAAGCAACGAGATGGTATCACTTGCTTCCTAATGATAGTATTCTAGATTGGAACACTATGGTACAAGCATTCAAGAAACATTTCCAAGGGGCAGATGATGTGGCTTCCCTACTGAGGGATTTCACAATCATATCCATTCATGAGGGAGAGAAAATTCAAAACTTCAATCAACGCTTTACCTCCACCTTAAACAAAATCCCAATTGCTTCCCAACCATTGGTGAACAATTTGTTCCACTACTACATGATTGTTATGAATCCAAATGTAAAGTACATATTGAAAGACAAATCAACTCATACTTTAGATGTGACCAAGGCTAGTGCCTTGGAAATTGAGAGAAACATGGAGGAATCAAGTATGACACCCTCACTTGTAGCACAACCCCATTTTAACAGGAGGCCTAAGAATGAGGCACCTCAAAATAAGGGTCCTCAATATGACCCCCACCTGCCCAAACTTCAAGGATGGAAGAAATGGAAAGTTTTGAAATGCTGAAATTATTAATGAACATGAACAATCAAATCCTTTCCCTTAATCAAAAAGTAAATGACTTGCATTTTACTGCTACTTCGAGGTCAATACCTCCTCTCCGTCCTACTCCTCCTCCTAAGAAGAATGCTAGTGAAGTGGATTGGTGTCACTTTTTCCAAGACTTTGATGATCCTAAGTATTGTTACTCATATACATGCCACTTGGAACTGTCCAAATATGGCAAGGCACCTTTACCTCCAATAAAAAATAAGCTTAGCTCCACTTCACAAAATTATCATGTCAACATGGAAGATTGTGTTCCTCACGATGATAACTCTCCTCCATTTGGAAGCTTTTTTGTGGAAACTAGGAGTGAGGCCTCTAAACAAAATCTGAAAGGAGTGGAAGGGGCCAAAACCGATCCAAAAGACAATGGAAAAAACAAAGCTATCATGAGTGGTAGATCACCTTCCCCTCTGAGGAACCGAGCCCCATGGACTTCAAACAAGGTTGTACCTAGTGATCTTCCTCCACGCTTCCCAACACTGGGATATTACAATGTAGTTGAATATCTAGCAAAAGTCCCAGCCCATATGAAATTATTAGATGCTCTTCGAACTCCTTCTCAATTTGAAAACCTTTCATGTTTCCTACAAACCCCTCCTACTTCATGAACATAAATGAGATCTCCTCTTCCCATAGAATAATTTTCTCAACCAAAGGAGGCATATGATGCCATCGATTTAGACCCAAGAGTTCCTCCTTTTTATGTCTCGATAACATTCTTGATTTTATGCTCCATAATTTTTTCTTTGACACAGGAGAAAGGAACAATGCCATGCCCCTTCGATTTATGAGGAGACTGGGCCTTGAGTGTACAAGTCCTTGTAAATATCTGCTTTCTTTGGATTCAAGGACTATAGAAACCATTAGTTACATCAAGGACTTATCCATTACTTTCAACCAATCTCTTGATGTGAGCATGCTCATAGATGTCACCATATCAAATATATCGTAAGAATATGGTATGCTTTTAGGAAGAGAGTGATCCTCCAAGGTCAAATGGAGTTACTACTTCATGGAAGGAATCAACTTCATCTTTCCTCATAAGGGTATAGAAGTTTTCATTAGGAGAGAGCCAAAATATTGAGAGCAGGTTTTACTTGTTTCCTACAACACGAAACACGCGTCTTTTCAAGACACAGGGATGGGTACTTATATTGTGTTATCCGAAGAAGATGTTTTTATCCCTCCTCTCGAGCTAGAGGAAGTGATGTGGAGCATGGATTTTGATGGTGCTAAATCCAAACACGTATTTGGTGCTACAGTATTTTTGTTTGATCCCAACGGAAAGGAAATCCCTTTCTCTTTTCGATTAGAGTTCCCCAACACTAATAACATGGTAGAATATGAAGCGTTAGTTCAAGGCCTCCAAAAGGCCTTAGACTTAGGAATTCGCCATTTGTTGGTGAGCAGCGATTCAGAGCTTGTTGTGAACCAAATCAAGGATAAATATGTGGTTCATAACCCTCGCCTCAAATAGTACTATTGAAAGGCTAATGAACTTATTGAAAAGTTCTCATGTTTCAACATTCAAGCTGTACCTAGGGCCACAAACCACGTAGTTGATACTTTGGCCTTAGCGGGTTCATGCTTTACTTCTGATTTTGTGAGGTCTGTTGAGGATATAAAAGTTCAAATCTTACATAGGCATGCATTTCTTGATAATGTTGACTCTTGGAAAGTTTTGATATTGACGAAAAAAATTGTAGGTTCCTTCAAAACAAGGGGGAATTCAAAGATTTGCATATCAACCATGAATTGGAAAAGGAAATCGGGGATGCAATTCAACTAAAAACCAATAGAATCCCCCTTGTTTTGTCCATGTTGGAATCCATGTATGATTCCAACGATGCCTCTACCTCTACACCTAGTATTGATAGTGAATCTGTTAAGAAGGTGCAAGAAACCATCCCTATAAATCTAGGAACATAGAAAGATAAAAAACCGGTTTATATAGGGTCACAATGTTCCCCTTCTGAGATCACTCAATTCATGGAACTCTTAACTTAGTTCAAAGATGTATTTTCCTAGTCCTACAAGGACCTCAAAGTCTTCAATATGCAAGAGATAGTCCATGCCATTCCCATAATCCCTGATTTGAATCCTTACAAGCATAAAGAAAAGAAGAACAATCCTACTTTAGAATGAAAAATTAAGGATGAATTAGACAAGATGGAAGCAACATGGGTCATATACTTTGTTCGCTACTCACATTGGGTATAAAATTTGGTTTTCGTTAGGAAGAAAACTGGGGATATCAGGTTGTGTGTTGATTTTTGACATTTGAATAAAGTGTCCTTAAAAGATAACTACCCTGTCCCACCCATGGAGGAAATCCCCCAAAAAGTATTTGGGGCTCAACTGATGTCCCTTTTAGATGGTTTCTCAGGTTATAATCAGATATCCCTCAAGCCTTCTGATAGTCACAAAACCACCTTCACTACCCGTTGGGGCATGTATGCATATCACACAATGCCTTTTGGTTTGATTAATGCTGGAAGTACCTTTCAACGTGCTATGGCCATTTCTTTCAAAGGATTGTTGGGTAAGAGTATAGTTGTCTACTTCGATGACCTCATAGTTTTATCCAAAGAACGAGGTAGTCATTTTGACAATCTTAGGCAAGTTCTTATTAGATGTCGTCATTTTGGAATATCCTTAAATCCTAAGAAGACCATTTTCAATGTGATGGAGGGAAAGATTTTGGGTCATGTTATGTCTCAAGAAGGTGTCAAAGTGGACCTTGAGAGAGTGGTAGTAATCAAAAGGATGCCCTTACCTAGCAATAAAAATGAGATGCAATCTTTTTTTCGAAAGATAAACTTCCTCAGACGCTTCATTCCTGATTTTGCTCAAGTTGCCAAACCTTTATATCAACTAATGAAGAAAGACATTCGGTTCAAATGGGACCCTCAAACCCGTAATGCTTTTGAGTCCATTAAGCAATCCATTGCTATTGCACCTTTGTCGATTAGTCCTAACCAATCCAAAGATTTTGTTATGTACACTAACTCATCAGAGGAGACTACTTCTACAATCTTATTGCAAAAAGACCATGAGGAGAACATTAGACCAATCGCCTTTGTAAGCCAAAATTTGAAGACAAATCAACTGAACTATTCTCAACTTGAGAAACATGGTTATTCTTTGTATAAATCCTTGGAGTTGTTTCGACATTACATCTAAGACCACAAAGTTTAGGTTTTTGTGCCTCCATCTCTCTTAGTTACTGCTTTGAACATAACTTAATTGTATAGTAAGTGGTCCAAATGGATCATGCGCATGCAAGAGTGTGACTTGGAGATTAAACCAATGAAAACCATAAGGAGAACATGGTTGGTTGAATTTCTAACTCAATCCCATGCCTCAGTCATAGTTGAATCACCTTAAGTAGAAGACTTGATTTCTTACAAAGAGATGGTTAACGAAACTGAGTTGGTCTCACAACCATGAAGTTTATTTTCTAATGAATGGTGTTTTCCCACTGGACATGGATACTAAATCCAAGCGAACACTTCCCTTACAAGTTGTCTGATATGTTTTGAACAAAAAAATCCTTTATCGAAGAAACCTTGATGGGGGTTTTGTCACGTTGTCTGACTCTTGATTAGGCCCAAATGGCACTTGAATAATGTCATTATTGGGTTTGTGGAGGTCACTTTTCAGCCAAAAATACTGCAAAGAAAGTTTTGCATGCATGCAACTTTTGGCCTTCACTCCACCAATATGCCCATTTACTCATTTTAAAATGTGAAGCTTGCCAACGCTTCACTGGGAAGAAAAATTTAGATGTTTTACCTCTTAATCCTATTGAAGTACAAGTCCCTTTCACAAGATGGGGTATGGATTTCATTGGGTCAATCTCTCCACCTTCAAGTGCAGGTCATATATTCATCTTAACTGCTACAAACTACTTTATGAAGTGGGATGAAGAAGTTTCCTTTAGGAATTCTAAGACGCAATAGGTGGTAGAATTCATTGAGCATAACATTTTATCCTGCCTCGAAACCCCTACTGACATATTAACTTATAATGGCTCATCCTTCATGTATGATGTCATGCTTCACCTCGGTGTCACATATGGCATCCAACTTTTTCGATCCTCCGCCTATTATCCCCAAGGTAATGGATTGGTTGAATCAATAAATAAAAATTTGATTTGGATCCTTAAGAGAATAGTCAAAGATACCAAACGTGATTGGCACACTAAGATAAACTTTGCTTTGTGGGATGATCATATAACCCCTAAGAAAGCTACGGGTCAAAGTCCTTACACTCTAGTGTATGTAACCCTTGTTGTTCTGCATGTTCACTTGCAAATTTCAGCCTTGTGATTTGCCATTGCTGAGGCAAAAGGTAATTTTCATCCCTTACAACATCATTTAGACACACTTATTGAACTAAACGAGGTTAGAAATGCATTCCAACACCTCCAAAAGAAACAAGACATTGTCAAATGTTCCTTCGATAAAAGAGCCACAATGGTAAATTATAAAGTAGGTGATGATGTCCTACTCTGGGACAAAGCACATGAGGCCCCATCTAAACACCACAAGTTTGATTCTTTGTAGTTGGGTCCTTATGAAATCTATGAGGTTTTAGGGACAATGCTTTCAAATTAAAAACCTTGGATGGAGAACCACTCCAATTCCCTATGAATGGTCGCCACCTAAAGCTCTTTTATTCCTGAGAAACCTCATTTTTTTGTACATATGTCATCACTTTTTTATTTTTGCTTGTATGTATTTTCTATTTCAAATTTTCTTCTTATGTACATTTTATGTATGTATTTTCTGTTGCAGATTTTTTTGTTGGTATGAATTTCATGTTGCTTATTTTATGTTTGTATATATTTTGTGTTGTCATTTTTTTATTGTATACATTTTCATTTACTTTAATTTTGAGTTGTTGACTTATTTTATTTAAAGTTTTGAATTCTAGACCCCTTTTGGTTTCTCCCTTCATTTTGGCTTGTTTCATTTCAATGCCATAGGCTACCTACTTCTGTTTCAATTTTGGTTTGTTTGGTTTTAATGAGAAATGTAGTTTTCTTGTCTTAATATCGCTGTTTGAAAAAGTTTCATCCTAGGAATCCTTCTACCATGCTTGGTATCACATTAAATAGGAGTAACTTTAGTTTTTATTAATTTAAAGTAGGTGGGGAAAGTCTAAGGGGGTTAGCATAACAATATCAGGTGAAGCTGAAACCTGATGGCTTTGTTGGGTTGTTATATTATTTGTAGTGAAAGTCTAGTCGAGGTGTATCGACTATAGATTGAAGTTGAGGTAGATCAACAACATAGACATAAATTCAAAGTCGAGGTGGATCGACAGCAGCTCGAAGTCGAGGTAGATTGACATCAAGTCGAAGTCGAGGAAGTCGATCGGGTAAAGTCAAAGTTGAATATATCGATGACAAGTCAACCAAAAAGAGGTCAAAGTGCAGGTATAAGATGACCAACTAGACCGAATGGAGGCCGAGTGGTAGTCGACTGGTAAACCTGACTTGGAGTCGACTGTAATAAAATCCTGAGATTTGCAGGACTTGAAGCCAAGGATATGCATGGATCTGTAACCGTTTTTGGGTGCCAATCTTTAGGGTTTTGCTTGTTGTAAATCCTATAAAGAGGCATGTTGTAAGGTCGTAAAGGCTAATGCAAAATATGTTATTGCATGGGTAAATCGTAGGTTGTTGGTCATGCATATGTAAGCCAAATTGGCTACAGGGTTGTTCTTGCTTGTGCAACAGGGTATGATGTCGATTGTGTCTTAGGTGTGGACCAAGGTTAGACATGTAACCTTTTATTCTGAATGAATAAGACAACAAGAGAGAAAAACACTCAAAGGAATGTTAGTTTTCCCGGTTAAGGGTTTCTAGGGTAAAATCTTGGTGCAGTGTGTAATTGTTTGTGTCATTTGATTTCTTGATTAAATTCTTCTTCTCTTTTGCTAGGATTAGTGTGGAAGTGCCCTGCATTTCCTGACATGTGGTATCAAATCTTAGGTTTTCCCTAATAAGTGAGTTATCATAGTGATGTAATTCTTTGGTGAGTATATCAAATATTGATTTACAAATTTTGAATCTTAGAACTATACCCTAGGTACAATAAGAGTCGTAAGTCCTAAATTGTTTTAAAGATCACGATAAAGAATGGCGAGCAGTTCTAGAATAGAAATAGAAAGATTCAATGGCCAGATTTTTGAGCTTTGGAAGCTTAAAATGGAAGATCTTATTGTAGATTGAGAACAATGGACAACGTTCTATCCAGGTACCCAACCGACATGCATGTTGATGGAAGAATGGGAGAAACTCGGAAGAAGAGAAAGAAGTACGATTCGGCTTTGTCTTACAGATTCAGTGATGCGAAATGTCTCAGGTGAAGATTCGGACAAGAAACTATAGGACAAGCTGGGAAGCTTATACTAGTTGAAATATTTGTTAAATAAATTGTTTTCCAGGAAGAAATTGTATCTTTTGAGGATGAGTGATGGCAGTTTGGTGACTAAGAATTTAAAAGCATTTAATACCGTGTTAAGCCAACTATTGTTTGTGGATATAAATATCATTGATGATGAGAAGTGTATCATTCTATTATGTTCTTTACTAGACTCTTGGGATAGCTTAGTCGTGGCTATTCAGAGTAATACAACCACACTAGAGCTAGAGGACATGGTTGCTTCTCTATTGTTGGAAGAAATGAGAAGAAAGAACATGGAAGGGTCAAACAAAGATGCTCTCGTAGTGAGAGGTTGACTGATAGACAGAGATAAAGGAAGATTCTCGGGTAGAAAGTTTAAGTCGAAGGGTAGATCTAAATCCCCTGTTCATTCGACACGAAGATGTTGGAAATGCAGTAAAGTTGGGCATTATAAAAATGATTGTAAGTCGAAGGCAACAAAATTCAGTGTCAAATCCGACGAGAAGCAGTTGACTAAGAGAAACATGACCTCGGACAAGAGAGGTGATGTGTACCTGGCATCGACCAGTACATAGTCGAATCAAGATGTTTGGTTTATTGACTCAAGAGAATCCTATCATATGACACCACATAAAGAATGGTTATGTGAATATGAATGATATGATGGGGGTGATATGTTCTTGGGGGAGGACTCAACAACCATAATTGTCGGATGGAGAAGAGTTCGACTGACACTGCAGGATGGGAGGAAAATAACCCTTCTAGGTGTGCTACACATTCCGAGTTTGGCAAGAAACTTGATATTTGTCAGCAAGATGAGTGATGCAGGCGTGTATACTTTGTTTCAAAAGGATTCATGCAAGATGGTCATAGGCGCGATGGTCTTAATGAGAGGAGTTCAGATTGGTACCCTGTACAAGATGTTAGGGAATGTCGAATCGACTGGATGGAACAACATCGTTGCTCCTGAAATCAACTCGACTGTGACTCGAATCAGCTCAACTCGACTCGAACCAAGGTAGTTCAAATCGACTCGACAAGACATGATGAAGTCAGTCAGACTAGGATATAGAATGAGAGGATGGGACACATTGGAGAAAAATGACTTCGAGCTATGAAAAGCAAAGGTATGGCAAAGGTTTTCGTGAATGTGGTTTAGAAGTCGACTTTTGTGAACATTGCATATATGGAAAACAAAGTTGGGTGAGGTTCCCATCTTAAGCGACTAGGGAAAATGGGATTCTAGAACTGGTGCATAGTGATGTGTTAGGCCTAGTTACATTGCCTTCACTTGGTGGATCCTTGTATTATGTCTCCTTCATAGATGATTTTTCCAGGAAGACATGGATATATTTCTTGACGAATAAATCATAGGTTTTCGAGAGATTTAAGGAGTTTAAAGCTCTTGTGGAAAACCAGATAGAGAAGAGGATTAAAGTGTTGAGGACTGACAATGGTGGTGAATTATGTGGAAAGGAATTTGATCAGTTCGTAAGCAATGTGGCATAGCACACCATATACCCCACAACAAAATGGAGTTGTCAAGAGAATGAACAGAACGTTGATGGATAAGGCAAAGAGCATGCTTAGTGGTGCTAGGCTCGCACAAGAATTTTGGGTGGAGGAAGTCTAGACTGCAAGATATCTGGTGAATATGTCTCCTTTGTCAACGCTAGTCGACACGACTCCAAATGAGGTATGGTTGGGTAAGAAGCCTTCAGTGACACATCTCAAAGTATTTGGATGTGATGCATTTGTGCATGTTCCCAAGGAAAAGAGGAGCAAGATGGACAAGAAGGTAGTCAAATGTATTTTCATCGCATACAAAGAAGGGATGAAAATATATAAGGTCTAGGATCTTGCATCAATGAAAATAATGTACAGTCGAGATGCGGTCTTCAGAGAAGTCAGAGGTAAGTCTGATCTTGAGGAAGTTATTCAGACCGAGAATAATCCTGATACAGTTTGGCTTGAACTCGGGAACGAAGAAGATGATTTAGATGAGTTGACTGAATCTGAGGAAGAGGTGGAACAATTGACTACGATGATAAGGCGGTTAGAAAGAGCAAGAAAACCAGTCGAAAGGTATAGTCTACCCGACTTTCATTATGCTTTCGTGTTAACTGCCATCAACGATGAGCCCAAGTCGATCGATGAGGCAATCGACTTGACAGAGGGTAAACTTTGGAAGGACGCCATGGTCGAATAGATGAAATCCTTATACAAGAATGAGACATGGAATTTAGTCCAGTTACCTAGTGGAAGAAATCCTGTCAATAGCAAGTGGGTGTTCGAGAAGAATATGAATGTCATGGGACAAGTCGAGAAGTTCAAAGCTTGACTGGTAGCGAAAGGATATTCCCAAGTCGAGGGAGTCGACTTCGGTGAGATATTTTCCCCTGTTGCAAAACTAAATTCCATTATAGTACTAATGTCTTTGGCTGCAACATTTGATCTGGAAATAGAAAATATGGATGTGAAGACAACGTTCCTACATGGGGACTTGGAAGAAGAAATCTACATGAAAAAACCTGAAGGATTTGTAGTAAGCGACAAGCAAGAGTTGGTGTGAAAACTCAAAAGATCCCTTTATGGTCTAAAGCAATCGCCAAGGATGTGGTACCAAAATTTTGACACATACATCCTTAGTTTGGGATTTGTGAGAAACAAAACTGATCACTACATATATTCCAAGGAAGAAGGTGGTAATTTCATATATGTAGCTTTGTATGTCAATGACATGTTGTTGATTGGAAACAACATG
The DNA here is from genome assembly GCA_010110895.2 of Picea sitchensis. Classification (NCBI taxonomy): domain Eukaryota; kingdom Viridiplantae; phylum Streptophyta; class Pinopsida; order Pinales; family Pinaceae; genus Picea; species Picea sitchensis. Next base: position 43,535 of record SNQJ01S0005771.1, read on the forward strand.
GATGCAATAAAGGAGGTGTTGATCGGAAACAACATGGACACAATAAAGGAGGTGAAGAAGCAACTATCCTCCAAGTTCATCATGAAGGATCTTAGTGCAACTAACTTCATTCTAGGAATGTAGATTAAGAGAAATTAAAAATATTTCATGGAAAATACAAAAGTCATTCCTTATCCCTTTTTTATTTTGCATGGCAGAGGGGTTTCCAGGAAGCTGTGGTTTTCAAGCATCTATAACAAAACAGTAGGCCACATCCTTTAAAAACACCACCAACAACAAAAAATAGGGATCCCATACCTAGTGACTTGGTTTCTCAAGAAAGCTTTTGTACAGGTTCAGTTTTTGTTCTGGGCATGTTTTTGTTCAAGACATTAATTGTTGGTTCAAAGGTTTAATTGGCTAGTTGTTTGGTTCATATTCATGATTTTGTTGGTTTAAAGTTATGTTTTGTTGACGGTTCAAATTCCATTGAGCATCGGTTGAGGTTTCTGGGTAATTTTAGTTATGTTTCTAAGCAAAGTTACAAAGGGGAAGGGATTTAAACCCCTCTTGGGCACCAAGCCCAAGCCTGGTCGCCCCTTTAAAAATATAAATTTCCTGTTCCTATTGACCTGTAAATGCAAAGTTGGAGGCCAGGGGGTTTCACTCAGAAATACCAAGAAACTCAAAGAAACAAATACCAAGAAACTCAGAAAGAACGAGTGGAGGGTCGAACTCACAACCTCTTCTCCAAAATTATAGCAGAAAACCCACTTTTAATAAAAAATTAAGATTGGGGGCCGAGCCACCCATCGACCACCTCCACGATGCTATCCCTTTGCGCGCCCGAGATTCACCTCCATCTCTGCACTAGGTCATGCCTGGGCCTCCATGCAGGTGGACCAACACTCATGCCCGTCATATCCACCACACTCCTCCGCTCCCATTACCCCTACACGAATCCCCCTCATGCATATTGGTCGCCCGAGCTCTAAAATGGCTTGGCCTCTCCTTCACAAACTGTAGAATGTAGCCATGGAATTCTCCTTCACAAATCCAACCCATATTTTCAATGGGACATTTTGGAGTGTTAGACACTCCTAATTATCTTGGAAACATGTGCCTAACAGAGGCTTAATTGAAGGCCTCCGGGGCCAAATTTTCAAAATCCATAAGAAACCCATTTCACCTATAACAATGTTGACCTCTAACACCTTGTCATTTCTGAAATAAAACCCACATTTCAGTTTTAATTTCTAATCTTTCACTGATCAACCCTCCAATTAGCACTTCCCCCCAAACCTTTCCAGGGCCATATTTCGCTCATTCGGAGCCTGATTTGTGCCAAACAAAAGGTAGCGGAAAGATGGTGGAAAGAGATACAACATGGTTGCTTCAAAATTCAGATTTGTGGTTGTTTGGTAGGAAGGGATGGTCTTCCAAGTTTCAATCCCAAGGGGTCCTTAACCAAATCAAACCTGAATTGAAGCCATGCTTCATCAACTCACATTGATTCTTATAGCCAGTAAGGGGGTAATAAAACCAAGTCTGAAAAATTCCTGGACAACAAGCATTTCCTTACTTTCAGTGGCCAAATCAAAGACACCCTACCCTTCAAAGAATCCCTGACTTTTCCCAAGTCATGGGCCTTCATCCCGGTGAATTCAACAACCATTGATGGCTTGGGACACCATGAACGCCACCTTATTTACAACTGGAAAATAAGGTATCCATCAAAGTGCCATTGGGATGAGACAAATCCCAAGGAAAGTGATGAGGTGGCACCTCAGTTTTGTCATTTTCCCAAATGACATTTTGTAAAAAGGTTTTGTCTTTAGTGATTTAACTTTTTGATTAAAATATTGTAAATAAAAGTATCAAATTAAATCTGATTTTATTTTATTTTGGATAAGGGAAAAGACCTTTAGTGTTGGTCCACTTGTCACTTTCCCAAAAGTGACAAGTTTTTTGTGACCTAACCCTAGATTTCAAATCTCCTTTATAAATAAGAGGAAGGCATTGTACAAAGGAGGATTGGTTGAATAAAGTACCAAATCTCTACATAAAATTTTCAAACGAGTCTTGGTGTTTATTTTGTACTTGTTCTCTTTTAGTTGATGGATGTGTTTACTTGTTGGTTAAGAGTTGAGGGGTAGTAACAAATGTTTGTTATGTTAGCTATCTCCAGGAAGGATTGGTTAGCTAGGTGTTTTTTGTTGTTTCCTTGTGTTTAACTTGTTGGTTTCCATTTCTTAACAATTTTGTTTAACTTATTTATGTGTTTTTGTGCAAATTTATTAAGTTGTTTAAGTATTTAAACTCTAGTTAGTCTTAAGGAGGTCAAGGGGTCCTTTAGGACATCCCCCAAAATCCCCTTTACTTGCATTATCCACGAAGTCCTGAGGGAAGAAGATGAGAAGAAAAGGGGGAGGGCAAGGGCAGAAGGGGATACAAAAGAAAAATCTTGCGAAAATCCTCTCGTGACATCGCATCCTGGCCCGGGGATGGTTGGTTGTAGTGGAGTTTAACACAACTTGTCTACGATTGGGTGGAGAGAAGTTCTCTCTATAGCAATACTCAACATATCTCAATTTTCTATAGATAAGTGTCTCGTCCACCTCTGTTTAATGACATGATTATGTGTATGGTTAAATGAACATAATATTTAGATGTAACCATATTTGGTCTACAAATCAAATTGGGTATTCTGGAGACACCAGAAATTGCACATAATGTTTAATTGTGAGAAGAGTTTTACATTCTTGGTTGTGAATACTTCATGTCTTGTGAGAATTATTTACAAATGTATGCCTGTGAATAAAGCCATGTGTCTGGGATATATGAAAGGATACAAATATTTATGATTGTTATGCACATTTATAATTCAACGCCTCAGTAATAACCTAAGGGGAGACATGTCTCTACTCACTATGTGTATCGTTGTAATCCTATGGCATATGCATGTTCTCTCTCTCTCTCTCTCACACAAAAACACACACACATATACCCTATGTGCCACGACGTTGGAATGCCTGACCTCAACTAGTCTTTCAAAGAATAGGGTACCGTGAAGAAGTCCGGAGGAAACCATGGAGTGCCTTGGTCAAGTGAGAGCATCTTCGAGGCTCGGTAGGACTTGAGAAGGACTCAAAGAAATACATTCATGATATGTCTAAGTTCAGGCATGGACTATTAAGTCAGTGGATAAGCCCTAATTTTCTTTAGAAGAATTGTTGTCGTGGATTTAACACGATGAATAAATTTGGGCCCTTTATCGGATGTGGTTGAGATGCGATCTCAACCATTGATTGGGATGAAAGGGAAATATCCTGACCCTCCATCGACGATGATCACAAATCCATACCTTGAAATCAACAAGGGTCGTTGATTTTTCGGGAATTGGTCATGGATGATCCGAGACCGTTAAGTCCATGGAGGTTAACGTGGTTGGAACCTCCTGGTTAGGATGACCTTGGAAGCTGAGGGACGATCTAGACCATTCATCAGGGTGAGGCCGCGATGAAAATCCATCGTATATCTTGGTGAATCTCATTGGAACGGGACCAAGGGAAAAAGAGTGACGTCGTCACAACATACCCTGCTGACTAGTATCGCCACTGTACCCAAAGAGGGTACATGCTAATGGGTGATCAGAGAAAGGGGCAAGGGAGAATCCTTGTCGAATCACCACTAAGTCAAGTGTCATCTAACTAGAATCATTGGATCCACGAAATGAAGACCCTATGTGAGTACCATGTGCCATGACGGGAGAAGGTCACGTGTCACCCTAAGAAGGTGTCACGTGTCATGCAGTTTTGGCAGAATTAGACAAGGGCCCACAGGGAATATGGATGCCATGTTTCAAGTGGTATGTGTGCCATGTGACATCCCACATGTCATGCCACATGTCAGTAGAAAATGGAGAAATGACTAAGTGTTGAGACTCCATGGACTCATGTCAAAAGTTAGGGTCGTAGAATTTTACCTCCACGAGTCCATAGAGAGGAAAAATGAATAAGTGTTGAGACTCCACAGACTCATGAAAGTTGGGGTCATAGAATTTTACCTCTACAAGTCCGCTAAGAGGAAAAATGACTAAGTTTTGAGACTCCATGAACTCATGAAAGTTAGGGTCATAGAATTTTAACTCCACGAGTCTGCGAAGAGGAAAAATGACTAAGTATTGAGACTCCATGAACTCATAAAAGTTAGGGTCGTGGAATTTTACCTTCATGAGTCCGCGAAGATGAAAAAATAGCTAAGTGTCAAGATTTTACAAGCAGACTTGTGAAAGGAAAATTATAAAGATATGTAGCCAAGATTCCACGATTTCGTGAATCTGCAAATAAAAAGATGTTGTCCTTGAAAAGTCCTTGAATAAGAAAAGAACGTTGGAGATGTGAATGGAAGAAAGTAAGATAATTTGGATAAACTAAGAAATATTGGACACCCCACCCCTTAGAAGCCTTAAGGGGTCGAGTTTGTTACACCATTCCTTTGGGTTGAGTAGTGTAGGTGTGTAGCATATACTCTATTTTCCTAACTTTCAGGTCACTGCCCCTAAAGGGACCTATAAACAACAACAAAGCAAAAGCACACAAAAACTTGAAAACAAAAGTAGGGGTCTGCCCCACAAAACTCAAAACCAAAAACAATTTATTTATCTATATATTATACTTAGACTTATACATATATTTATATCTTGTAAACAGATTTCAATTTTGTTGGTAGATAGATTTCAATTTCGTTGACCAAGAGACACACTTGCGAAAGAAAGACATGATCTTGCCACGTGAATGGCTTGGTCTTCCATTTTAAGAATTTTAATTTATAGACTACTAAGAGTCAAAGCCGGGGGGATTCTTCATTAGGAGCCCCCCATAATTTGTCTTATTAAGTATCAATTGAGTGATCCTGATTGCTCTCGTAAACCACATGTTAAGAAGCTGATTAGCTCGACTTGGATTGGAATACTACTATGCTTGGGTAAGCTCAGCCAAAAATCCCTCGGGGGGGGTATTGAGCATATTCCTTTGCGCATGTATCTTTCTTTCATCCAAGTGGCTATAAGATCTCGAAATCATTAGTGACGAGAAAGGGCTAATCCCTCCATTTCTAAACTGCACGGGGAACTCTTCATTCTAGCCACATGGTTTATCGAAGCTCACGCATTTTATACTAAGATGAACAATTACGGGATAATAGGTGTTTTCCTGATTGAGAGGACCTTTAAAATTGCATGGTAGCCACTACTTGTGATAAACAACCTAAAATTCAAAATTAAATACATGCTTAAAGTCTAACCTTTTGTTAGTCCACATCATACCTTAGTGAACATTAGTTGCATTTGTTATAGATTTATTTTTCATAGTTGTTACAGCTTGTTGAAAGGTTGTTGTTTAATTTTAAGATCTATTTTCAAGCTTTGAAAAGTCGTGGGAACACTTTCCGGACATTTTTGGGTAATATTGGGCCATACTGGGCTGGTTTCCACACCTTACAAGTCCTGAATAGTTTATTATTCGTCACTTACAACCATCTAAAAAGACATGGTTGTAGCTGATCAAAGACTTTTTTACTCTTGTTTTCCAATAATTTTGCATAAGACATCCACTGGGGGCCATTATTTGGAACCCCAGTTTACACTGGGTATCAATTTTAGACATTTTTCCGAGGCCTTAAAGGAGTGAACAACTTGTTGTTCTCTTTTATTAGTTTGTTGTCATAAAAATCAGCAAGCTTATTTTTGTCCACTTGTTTATAATTTTCACCTCCAAGGCCATTTTTTCCATCTGAGAAGCTGAAGGAGGACAATACCCAGGGTGGGTAGTCATAGGAGAGACTTTTCTTAAGTCTTTCACCACTCTTTTTTCTCCTTTTCACTGCCTCATACATAGGACCATCTGAGGTGCGGGTAGTATCAGCCTCGTGATGACCTATCGAAGAGGTTGTAACCGACTTCACAACTGGATAAGTGGAATCCATCCCAATGGATGGATTTTTCTTATAACATTAGGCCCGTGAGAATTCTCTCCATGTGAGAGGTTTGTTGTCGAAGAGGCAGGTTGTGAGGCCCATGAGAATTCTCTCCAGGTGAGAGATTTGTTGTCAAAGAGGCTGGTTATCAGGCCCGTGAGCATTCTCTCTAGGTGAGAGATTTGCTAGGAATTGTTACCTGGTGCGTTGAACATTAGTTACAGGGCTCTGAGACTTCCTGTCTAGCCTGTTCCTGAAGCCCTCGAAGGGAAGTGGGGTAGCCGAGGGACTGTTGAGTAGAGAAGGGACACACTTCCAAGGGTGGGACATGCATGTGGGCAGGGATGATTTTAGGGGCTAAATTTTGCTCATGGGATAATTTTCCATGGTTTTTCCAAAAATGAGATTCGCTATTTTAAAAATTATTTGCCCAAATTCTATAGAATAAAATTATTTTACCTTAAAAATTGTCAAGATTTTATAAAAACTATATGAAATCCTTAGAAATTTGAATATTTTTACAAAAATATCGCCAAACATTTATAGTTGGCATATGAAGGATTAGTAATATTCGCCAAGGTTTCTACATTTTAAAATAAATTTCCATCCTTAAAATCATCCCTGCATGTGGGGAATGAGAGACTGTAGGCTAGTTGCAGTAGTTGAGCACCTTGGACTAAGAAATTTTGTTGATTATTATACCTTAGCCTGACATTAGGAATCCTTTTTCCTTGGTGGAGTTTAATCCCTAGCTCAGGAGTGACCTATTGTTGAAAGTATACAAGCAACAAATTCTATGGTTGGGAGGAACATATGAGCTCTACGCGTAGTTGACGACTCCTTATAAAACGATATGTATCATTTATGTTCTTGTCTAATTTACTATGTGCTTATTCACCTATGTTTAATATGGGTTTATTTTCTGTATGATGTTGCATATGCTCAATTGTCGTTATTCTGTATAATGTCATTTGCACATGTAAATCATGATGTTGTATTCAGTAATGATTGCCACACATGCAGAGTATGACAATTATTAAGTATTCTTGTTAGTTAAATTTGTAATAATGGTCATGTGATTCCGAGGCAAGGCTAGAATTGTCGTGCACGCAGGAAAATAATATGTGCGCGCAAAAGGCTAGAATTGTTGTGTGCACGGGGAAGAAGATCTACGTGCACAAGGAGAAATGAATCTATGTGAAACACCAGAATGGTTGTGTGTGTAGTAGTATTCATGTGTTCAGAGTGGTTACACACAGAGTAATACTTGTGTGCACTGGATGATTGTGCGTGTAGTTTTATTATATGTTAATTCCACTGTTGTAATTGGTGTTTGAAGAGGAAATTTTGTGTGTCACGATCCATCTTGGGATCATGTGCATTGCCTCATGTGTTTTTGCACATATCAATGTTATAGTGAGAATCTGCAGACTAGATTTTTGGAGTGGCATTGCTCAATAGTAAGTTGGGGATATAAGTTGGTATTAGGGTTGTATTTAGGGAGTTTGCAGTAGTGGAGATGTTACAATGTGGCAACGGTATGAAGCCAGGAGGTTGGGTACGTTGCAGAATGGTATCGGAGCTCTAGTTTCAACACAAAGCCTGCATGGGCCAAGTATCTATTTAAGGAAAAATTCGGCCTGGTAAGTGGCTCAATTTGAAACTATAGTGTGACCATGGTGCATATAAAATAAGAATGTGCAAGTGTGTGCAGTAAATTTTGACATTGTAGGGTGTGGCATTGGAAATGCATGGAAAACAATGGTGCACGGGTGTGCACACTAAAAATTTGGAGCTGTGCAAAGAAAAATTGGTGGTGCATGTGTAATATTGATACGTAGTGTATATGTTAAATATTGACATTGTGCATTGGTACATGTTGAATACTAGTACACACATGGGCTTCAGAAAGAAGAAAGAAAGAGTAAAAGGGTATTTGGGTGAATTCCAAATGACCATAATTTACTACGCAAGACTTGGAATTGTGTAAGGGAACAGTCGATGGGAAAGCTTGGACAGAGGAGTCCAATTATTCACCCAAAATTTTTGAATTGGGACGTTAAAATCATCCAAGAAATGAGAAGAAAGGATTCTGACAAAATTGTGCATATTTTTCATAGAGTTGTCGCATGATTTCGTCTAACAAATATCATTGCCTACACATTTTGCAGAATCAACAATGATTAGATCAAGACATAATCAATGCAGAGAGTCAAAAGCATAGAAGATATGCAGAGAAATTTTAACCATGATGATGAATTCAGAGGTTTGTATATTGGTATGGGTATTGATAGTACAAAATCCAATGAGCATAAAGAAGGCAAGAAGGAGTGCATAAACTTGGTAGAAACCATAAGGGATTGCAAAAATCTATCCAAATCCATAAAGATGATAATGAGAGGCTTATGAAAGCTAAGGAGAAACAAGATGGCTTCAATATCAAGTTGATGCAAAGATTAGACAAAATAGAAAAGAAAATGGATAAGGATACAAAGTCAAGCAAGTCAAGAAGTCCCAGGTCTCATGATAAGAGAAGAAAAACAAGAAGTGTTGACAGGCATTACCATCACTAACCAAAGCATTCATTTAGGAAAGCACACAGTAGCTCAAGTCCTTCTCCTGTCACAAATCATAAGAGAAGGACTGGGGTGGGCGAGCTATAGGGAGAAATGAAGAAGATCATGCCTCCTACATTTGATGGTGATCACAAGAATGATGAAGATGCAAAGACCTAGTTGTTGGGCATGAGGAAGTACTTCCAGTTGAGTAATTACTCTATGCAAGTAGAAGGGAGAATTTCCATCTATCAACTAAAGGGAAAATCATCAATGTGGTGGGATCAATTTGTCAAAGTGCAACACATTTATGAGAAGAATGTTACATGGATGGAGTTTAAAATGTATTTTCAAAAGAATACTTAACCAAACGATACTATGACATGAAAATGAAGGATTTATTTGAACTCAATCTTGAGAGTATGACAATAGATGAGTATGAAAAAAGATTATTAGAGTTGCTAAAATATGTTGCATTCATCAAGGATGAGCAAGTTAAAATTCAGAGGTACCTAAGTGGGATGCCATCATTTATCAGTGACAAGATACAATATGATGACCCCAATATATTGGAGGAAACTATAACGTGAGCCAAATGTCTCTATGATCAACAAAGGGGAAGACCGAATTTCTAAAATGCTTGGGAAGACAAGAAGAAAAGCAAGATGGAACAGAGGAAAAAGAGGACTAAGCCACCATTTTTCAGAAATATTTCTTAAGGACTGATCTGGATTTTATGAGCAGAATGAAATGAATACAGATTATTAAAAGATGCTTAACAAAAAATAACAAAGATACAATAAAACTAGTTTTCTATTCAATAAGGAAATAAGTTGAAATTGTAAAATGCAATGGAAAACAAGCTTGCTGGAATGGTGGTGGCTTATCTCTGAGAAGAAATGTGATGGTTGCGCTCATTCATAAGAAGATAGTTGCAATGAGGCTCTGAAGTCCTTTTAAAATAAACAAGAATTTCAAAAAACCTAGACATCCAAAAACCTAACCCTAGGAGATGAAGCGCCAAAAGTCATGTGGGCCTCATTTGGGTAAGTTAGTACATCAACTTCCCAGGGTCATAACTTTTGCATATGATCTTCATTTTAGGCACACGATAACTGGTTGGAAAGGTATAACCGAGAAGAAAAATTTTCGACTAGCCCAGGTCAGTGCCTCCTACAGTCACTTGGGCCCCAAATCCCCAAAAACCATCGTTTAGGGCCTCATAACGGCCCCAGAAGTTTGGAACCCGAAAAACTGCCAAGGTGGAAAATTGTTTTTTGAGCCAGTGGAATAGGTGGGTGGCCACTGATATCCACCTGGATCAATTCTCCCTCCTTAGGAATCAATGGTCTCCATTTCATTGAGTTCCCCCATCAGATGAGGAAATTTTAGCTGAATTTGGCCCCAGGTGAGCCACTTGCCTTGGTGCAGAAGTTGTCCTGCTTTGATGACTCGATAAAGCTTAATCCTTTGTTGTCGAGTGCCCTTGATATCTGTGTCCACAATCTGATCACTGGATGCATGTTGCATGCAATCAGGGTTGAGCTTTGTTGGTGTCAACTGCTCTGTTATCTCTAAGGTGTCCAATAATGGTGGGAAATATGGTCGAAGGAGATCCATATTGAAGACTGGATGCAAACCAAGGAAGGGGGGAATGTTGAGCTCAAAAGCATTGTCACCCACAGCCTTGGTGATGGTGTATGGCACATAACAGAGTGGGAAAAGGTGTCGATGGGGCCCTGTAAGGCGTTCTTTCTGCAAATGCAACCAAACTTTTTCGCCCATTTGAAATTTATGTGCCACCCGATGTTGATCATGGCCCTCTTGTACTTAGCATTAGACTTTTGTAGAATATCCTGACTCTGTTGGTGGATGTGCCAGATCCACTCAATGAACCGAGTGGATTTGTCAGCTTCTGGTGAAGCAGGGACAAGTCAACCGAGGTGGTCACTAGGGGTAGTGCAACATCCATGGGGCCCAATGGTTGGAATCCCAACCCCACCTGAAAGGGGTTGTGGCCAGTTGAGCTATGCAGGGCTTGTTTGTAGCTATTATGGACATTGGGAAGAATCTCATCCCATGTGTAGGGGTGTTTTGAATTGTACATGCGCAGGATATGTATGAGCATCTGATTGACGACCTTAGTTTGGCCATCTATCTGGGGGTGGAAGGAAGTGGATTTGGTGATCTTGGTATCCAATAGTGACCAAAGGCTCAACCAGAATGAGTTGAGGAACCGACTATCACATTCTGAGATAATGGTTTGTGGGATCCCAAAATGTACCCATACTCGTTCAATGAAGAGCTTAGCAGTGGCTTCTATTGTGATGTTCTTCTTACATGCAGATAGAATCACCATCTTGGAAAGGTGATCAACAACCACAAAAACACAGTCATTTCCCCTCTTCGTAGACAGGAGGCCCGACATGTAGTCCATTGAGATGGATTCCCAAGGCCTGTTAGGAGTAGGCAGAGGGGTGTACAGGCATTTTGTCTTAGTGGTCGGTTTGGAAATAGTGCAAGCGGTGCAGGACCTGATATACTTTTCAACATCCTGTCGAAGTTTCGGTCAATAGAAATGTTTCTGCAGCACTACCACTGTCTTTTTGATGCCAAAGTGTCCTTCCACCCAACTATAGTGATCTTCCCAAATAAACTTTGCATGCTCACTTGATGGAACATAGAGATGGCCTAAATTACACAACAACCCATCCTGAAGATGGAAATTAGCGACCACTGAGTTGGCGTCTAACATTTGGTACGTGGTGGAGAAGTCGGGGTCTGTCTCATAGAGGTGGGGTCATTCGGAGGTCTCGTGGCCGCAAGAGTCTAGCATCATGGTGAGTGTCGCGACTGGAGGTCGGTTGAGGCAGTCAACAACTCGGTTAGTACTTCCTATTTTATACTTGATGTTGAGGTGGAACTATTGTAAGTATGTTGACCACCTCTGATGGTGGTCATTCTACAATTTTCCTTGGGTCTGCATGAACTGTAGTGGCTTGTGATCAATGTGGATGATTTTATCCTTCCCAAGAATGTAATGTCTCCATTGGCAGAAGGCTTGCACAATGGAGTACATTTCTTTGTCATAAGTAGGGTACTTATGGACAACATCTGATAGTGTCTCACTATGATATGCCACGGGGTGGTCTTGTTGAGTGAGAACGATGCCCACAACATAGTCTGAAGCATATGTCTCGCATATGTCTCGATATCAAAGGGATGTTGCATGTCCGGTAATAAAATTATCGGGGATGAGCCCCACACAAATTTTGTCTTACCACCACCCCTAGTTACTTGGCTAAGGGCCCATGCGATATGAGAGAATCACAACACGAACCTGTGATAGAAATTGGCGAGGCCCAAGAAGCTCTGAATTTCAATGAGTGTGGTTGGGGTTAGCCAGTCACGGATGACTTGGATCTTGGTTGGATCCACATGCACACCATGTTGATCAACAATTTATCCTAAGTAATGGACCATGTCCATGCCGAAGGAGCATTTTTCCAAGTTTTCATATAGTTTGTGTTGTCGCAGGGTGTGCAGAACCTACTGAATATGTTGCAAGTGTTCCACCCAAGTCTTGTTGTAGATGAGGATGTCATCTAGATACACCAATACAAAATTATTGGTGAAATGTCATAGGATATCGTCTATCATTCTCATAAAATTTTCTGGAGCATTTGTTAAACCAAAGGGCATGCCCAGCCAATCAAAAAGACCTTCTTTTGACTTGAAGTCAGTCTTCCATATATCTGTCTATTCTATTGGGACTTGATGGTAGCCAAACTTCAGATCAATCTTACTGAAGTATTTGGCCCCCGTGAGTTGATCAAGGAGGTTGTCGATTCGGGGAATTGGGTATAGGTTTTGGATTGTGATTTTATTCAGAGCCTGGTGTTGTGCCTCTTTTGTCACCTAAATGGGCAAAATAGAGGTGCTTACAAGCTTAGTTGGGTCAGCTAAGAAAGACAACAGTGAAGGAAAGGGTTAGAAAAATAAACATAAAGGACTACACTAAGAATTAAAATAAGAAAGGAAAGAACAACTAAACTATTGAGCATAAGGACATAAGAACAAGAAACAAACAAGACTCGTGTCACCAATGGAAAGGATTGTATTAGTGAAAAGAAAACACCGAGAAGAAAAAGGACTTTGGGTCCCTTCTTCCTCCAAGGGAGGGCTCTTGGACCCCCACAATTGAGCTCTTCTTACAACTTTGAAACTTGAAAGAAATGGTGAAAGAATCCCAAGCCAACCCACTGAAAACGTGATGTCGATTGCCCAAATGGAATGGTGCTAGTATGCTCTTGATGAGAAAAGAGGATTCCCCAAGAGAATAGTAGCAACAACATAACCTTGCAAATGAATTCCTTGAAAATGTAGTGCACCCATGGCCTTGTTTTATAGCACCACTTTGAGGTATTGTGAAACCAACTTTTAGTGTGAAAATGGGTTGTTTAGGGCACCTTTAGGTCTTTGACCAGCCACCCAGTCAGATCCAACTGAGATTTGGGTGTCAAATCAACTTGAAAGATGAACCAGAAGTGGGTGGGAGGATAACCAACATCATAAATGCACTGTTCTTAGGTGTGTGCAGCTTTTAGCATCCACAGTCGTGCATTGTGCGCATGTGCGCTTTTCTTACATTTATGGATGGTGCATGTGCACACGCGCCCTGTGTAGTCATAGTGCACCTTGATTTTATAACTGGTTGGATAGTTTGGGACCTTTTGGAAATGCTTTTTTGGTAATTTTTGGTCCATGGGTGGACTCATAGTTGTTTGAAGATGCTGGATTCCTGTAACCATTTGCGGACGAAATTTCAGTGATAACAGATGCCCCCTGATGAATGAGGTTAGGAGCATACGTATAGCCAAAATTCATCAATGTTTCTTCTACTGAGTGTATCGTTGTAAGAAAGAGCGATAGTGAGAATATCAAGAGTGACCCATTGGAGGGAGAAGGGAACCTGTAGGACTCGACTTTTTGTAAGGTGTGTAAGATAACTTGTGTACAAACGAGTTGGGCATGCCCCATGCTCGTGTCATGTAACTCAAAAAAGGGTGTTGTACAGTAATTGAAACTGTGTGTTGATGTAGACCCACTGCAGCGCCTTCGGGGGTGGTTTTGATAAAGGCAGAGGACAAGTCTGACGAGGAACATACTTTGAACAGTAGGCAAGGACACCTGGAAGAAGTATCATGGATGCTATGGCATGGATAGCCCAACCAAGTTCATAGGTCTTCGACGAATATAAGAAACAACTGCAATACAAAGTAAGACCCACCGTAACATGAGTAATTATGGTTCTCCCTGTGCCGTCCGAGACCTCTCATTGGAAAGGTAATGAGAGTCAAGATACTGTCTCTCTTCTAGAAATTGTGCTAATGTCGACAAAAAAGGGGGATGTGAATCCAAGAAGAAAAGGGATTCGTGAAATCTACTAGGTGAGGTTAGGAACTGAGGATGTACATGGACAAAGTCAAGATGTGTGGAGACTCAAGACTGCCCTTGGTTGGGGATATATGCAAAGTATAAGTGGTCGCAACCATTCAACTAGGTCGAGTGTCAAGGGGACAACAAGACATAGGATAAGTTGTGCGAGAGGCGGGACAAAGTGAACAAACTCAGAGAGCAGAGGTAGGTGGCCTGTGGGATACTCAGAGTTTATGGACGATGTCAACAGGAGTAGATGATAGGGAGTGCCCCAACCAAAGGCGACATGGGTTGCGTTTTCCAAAAAAGAAAGAAGGTCGCCAAAGGTGATGACACAAAGATATGTAAATGCTGGAAACAAAGGTTTTTTACAATTACCAAATGAATAAAGAATAATTTGGGATGAGTGTACGAATACAGAAATGGGTGCCCCAATGCAACATGGTTGTGTCGGTTAGGGCACAATTTGCATGGAGAAATGGTGGAGGTTGGGGGGCCCATGGGTGGGTTTTTGTATGAGGTAAATAGAATGGAGGGAAACTTATGGATGCACAAACTGATGGTGGATGAAATGGATGGTTAATGATACTGCGGAGGCACAGTCAAAATAGAACCTTGAAGAGATAACCTGGGAGTCCATTGGGAAAGCTAGCAAAATGAGGAGAATGAGTATGTGGTTGATTCTTGAAAATGCGTAAGACTATCGAGACTCCCAGCCCTAAGGGGTGAAAGCAGCATGAGTGTCAAAGTGCCAAGGGGGACTATGAATGGGACAACTCATGTGGGGGACAGTGCTACCGGGTGACAGTACCAAAATGCAGTGGTGGTGACAGTACTGCAGAGCCAGAGATAGAGACCCTAAAGGAAAATTTTGAGGGGTGTGACTGGATATGCAACTGAGGTTCAGAGGGAATGATTACATGCCAGTGTTGATTATATACCTAAAGGGGTTGCGCTAGTGGATGATGACCAAGTACCTGCACACATGAAAACCAAATACTTGACGTGAACAATATCTGAAAAAGAATCGAACATACAATCATTTATTTGATAATTTTGAGCTTGTGCATGTGTACCTAGACGGGGAATGAAAAAATGGCGCCCCAGGGGCTAAGGATGAAAAATGGCCCAAGGACTATCTTGATGTAGGGGACGGGATGTTGATCCCATTGCTGAAGATGGATTGAAAAACGAACAATCGGAGCTCCCGGAATGGGGTCGGGAAGTTTGGAAAAAAGGACTATATATGGTCGTAGGGCCCACATTGCCACCTCATTTGTACCTGCTGTCAGAGTGATTGGACGAGAGATAGTCAGAGGATATTTGGAGATTCAGAGATAATGAGGCAGCCAATTTAGTACCAATGAGCTTCAGGGTGGTGGTCTTATCGTCCTGCATAGAATTAGGTTTTCTATTTGTGGGAAGGGCCTGTACGGAGGGTTGTACAGGGAGTTTTGTGGGTGTGGGCCCCCCAGTGTGTGGGAAATCTGGAAATATGCGCGCATGGGTGTGAAACTATGTAGTGGACATGCACGTTGTGATGCATGCCTGTGTACGTGACAGGGGCACATGAAGGCACCTCTATATTTCCGACAGGCGCACATACATGCGCACCTGTAGGATGAACAGGCGTGCATGTGTGTGCACCTGTGGGGTGAACAGGCGCACATATGTGCGCTCTTGTGCGTTTAAACAGCCATGCCTTGGGGGCAAGGCTGACAGGTGAAAAGCTCATCTTTTTTGGATATTTTAATGTGTTTATGTTCGAGTTGGCCGATCGAGAACTGGATTATGGGGTTGCAGGTGATCATTGGGATGATGTTGGTTCACTGGAGAGAGAGGGATTGGTCACAAATTAGGAAGGCTGTGGCTATTGAGGAGCCGACGGTTCGTGCCACTTTGGAATCTTGTGGGTTGTTGAAGTTCTTTGAGTGCCCCTTGATACAGGCCTAGGAGTACCTCCTACAGTTCTTGATCCGGATGTGGAGTCCAGATCTGCATTGTTTTATGGTGCGAGGTGAGCAACTAGCCTTCACTGTGGTGGAAGATGTGCATTTTTTGACTAGGCTCCCTTTTCGGAGAACGCCCTTATTGGTGGAGCCCGTATTACCTGGGGACGGGAAGTTGGCTACATTAGGCCGAAGGTATTGTTTGAGAGATGATTGTATGTCGGGCTCCATGGTGAGTATTGGGGCTATGGATGCTTTAGTTCATCGTTGTGTAGCAATGATGATTGTGAGGGTATATGGGTCCCTCGTGAATCAACAGATTAGTGGTGGTCAGTTGAGGATTATGGGGAGGGCACTGGCAAGAGAGCATTTTTCCTGCGGCTTGATGCTACATGCCAAGATGGTAGGGCATCTCGACAGGTGTTGGGTTGTAGACTCATGGAACTTTGCTTTTGGGTCCATCTTGGTTGCCTGCTTTTTGGAGAGGGTCTTGATGTTGTGCCCTAGAGTGTTATTGGGCATGCCTGGTGTGCGAGATCCACGACTAATGCGGTGGTCGAGGATTTTGATTCACCACGGTGGTGGTGAGGGTGGCCATTTTTTGAAGGCCAAGGTTGCATAGGTGTGGCGGCAGAGGCTACAGATCATACTGCAGTATTTGTACTGTGGGGTGGACTTCCAGGGTGATCAGGATATGGTGTTACCTCCAGGAGAGGTGTTTGACCACCAAGGTATGTTGTGATTTAGTTTGATATTTTGATATTGAGATAGTATGACCTATGTGTTATGTATAGATGGATGTTGATGCTATCCTTTGTTTGTTTGTATGTGCATATGTGGGACCTCGCAGGTGTGAGGTTGAGTTGGTTAGAGCGTCGGCTCATCAGGGGCCGGTGAGGCCTCCGCGGGGAGAGCCGCGGGTGGGAGAGAGACGATGGCATGAGGATGTTGAGGTGAGACCAGATGACGATGAGAGAGCAGTTAGGAGACACCATTTTGACGACCCTGGTGCAGGGCCATCACATGCTCCTCCAGCTGAGGCCGGGGGAGATTTTGAGGATATTCTTCGCCGCTTGGAGGCGGTGCTACAGGGAGTGCCTGAGGGCATGTGGTCGTGCATCCAGGACGAGAGCATCCTAGAGCAGTGTGTGGGAGTTCCACTGATGTGGCGGACCATGGTTCGGTGAGCAGTAGTAGTAGGTGCTGCGATGACTGGGCAGTTACCTCCAGGTCCGGAGGGACCAATAGTGGGTGGGGAACCACCGCCTAAGGGAGGGCCAGGAGGTGGTGCTCTAGAGGCACCATGAGTGTCTCTCTATGTATTTTTTTGTATATTATATAGGCTGGTGAGCCCGTTTGGTGTGGAGACACCAGTTTTGTACCGAGGTGGTTGTGTGGCTTACAGATTTTGTGTAAGATGTACTCTATTTATATGTAAACATTTTGATGGCACTATGTTGAGGTGAGACCAGATGACGATGAGAGAGCAGTTAGGAGACACCATTTTGACGACCCTAGTGTAGAGCCATCACATGCTCCTCCGACAGAGGCCAAGGGAGATTTTGAGGATATTCTTCGCTTACATGGGTGCTGTGGAGTGCCTGAGGGCATGTGGTCGAACATCTAGGACGAGGGCATCCTAGAGCAGTGTGTGGGAGTTCCACTGATGTGGCGGACCATGGTCTGCGGGCAGCAGTAGTAGGTGCTGCGATGACTGGGTGACTACCTCCAAGTTCGTAGGGACCACAGTGGTGGGGAACCAATCACCAAGGGAGGGGCCGTGGAGGTGGTGCCTTAGAGGCACAATGAGTGTCTTTGTGTGTATTTTTGTATATCATATAGACTGTTGAGCCCATTTGGTGTGGTGACGCCAGTTTTGTACCGAGGTGGTTGTGTGGCTTACAGATTTTGTGTAAGATGTACCCTTATTTGTATGTAAAAATTTTGATGGCACTATTGACTGATTTATATATATATATATATATATATATATATATTTGGGGTCTTTGGTGTTTGTGATGTTCACATGTGTGTGATAATTTTTTTTTTTTAATGTTATTTATGATGTCTGATCTATATGTTGTGACAGGATTTTTGATGGTTTATGTGTGTGTAAAGGTATCTTGATGTGATATATGCCAATCGAGTACAATGTTAGCTAGGTTATCTGTGATTTGATTAAACTGCCTTGGAATATGTGTAAACATAATGAAATCAAAATTTCAAGATAAAAGTCTAACTTGCAGGTATTTGCGAAAAAGGCAAGGATCGCGGACACGATACACATTGTTGAGATAGAGGACGACTAGTTGGGAGTCAAGTAAGACGCTAAGGTGACGAATACAATGATGGCTGGCATTGACGAGGAGGCCAATGACGGCAGTGTACTCGGCTTGGTTGTTGGTTGCTGAACCCAAACATATGTCGCTAGAGTGGAGCAGTTCATGTGAGGGGGAATAGAGGGCCCAAGATGTCGAAGTGAGATTTTGTGTCCAACGGCAGGCGTCGTCGGTGTAACCTATGTGGTAGGCCAGTGGAGGAAGCCTCTGTCAATAACACAAATGATAGTTTAGACGTGAGGTATGGAAAAAAGATTAAAAACACTACAAAAGAAATAACCTAATGTAGAAGGGCTACGCTTAGGCGTAAAATTTCTTTAAGTATAACCCATTGACGGGTTCTTTGAGAGAGAGGTCCTCAAGGGAAGCCAGGATGTATGCGCCTTTGGTGAGGCAATGTTGGATAATGCAGGGGCCATGCCACAATGACTCAAATTTTCCATGATCAAGGGTATCGTGAGCGATATCATAAGCAAGGACAAGGTTGCCTTCGTGAAATGAGCAAAGGTTGACATGGTGATCAAAGGTGGCCTTTGACCATTTTTTGGCTGCCTCATTGTTCTATAATGAAGATCGGCGATCTTCATCCAGGGACTCTAAGTTCAGCAAACGCTGCTCCATTGGAGCAGTGTCAGGTAATACTCAATTGCGGTGTGTAAGGTGGGATTTTCGCACTCGATAGGAAGAGTGGCCTCGACCCCGTGGACTAGATGAAATGGTGTGAAACTAGTGGTCATTTTCACAGCTGTATGGTAAGCCCATAGCACGGAAAATAACATATGATGCCAATTGGTCTTATGTTTGTTAACCATGCACTGTAACATGGTCTTGAGGACCTTGTTAACTGCTTCAACCTGTCCATTGGACTGAGGGTAATATGGTGAGGAAAAATCATGGGAGAATCCTAATCGGGATGAGAGTTCAACGAAAATCTCATTCTCAAAATGTTTCCCATGATCAGAGACTAGTTGGAGTGGTACTCCAAAGCGGGATATGACGTGATTAAAGAAAAAATGCATTGTAGTGTTAGTGGTGTTGTTGAAGGTGGGCACAGTTTCATCCCACTTTGTGAAGTAATCGATTGTGACAACGATGTATTTGTGTCCATTGCTGGATGGGGGGTTACAAGTCATGAATTCGATGCCCCATTTACAAAAGGGGCCTGCAGTAATGACTGGGTGGAGAAGAGAAGGTGGTGCTCGTGCTTTGTTGGTGTAAAGCTGACATTTATTGCATCGCTTCATGGCATGAATGCAATCGTGAAACAATGTAGGCAAAAAGTAACATGGGCGAATGATTTTATGAGCAGTGGACATCCCTGAGAGATGGCCCCCGTACGCGTCACTATGGCAGTCGTTCAAGACTCTATCGGCCTCGTCAATAGTCAAGCATTGACGGAGTATGGTGTCGAACCCTTGTCGATACAAGATATCTCCGATGAGGAGATAGCGGGGGGCTTGGTGGCGAATACAGTGACGATCATCTCATGAGAGGTGGTTACCGAACTTTTGGGTTCGGAGGTAAACAAGGAGGTCATTGTACCAAGGGTCATCCGAAGTGATGTAAAAGAGATGTTCATCAAGGAAGTCGATATTGACGGGGGAACTGGTAGTATCAGAGGGGAAAGCTGTGACGAGTTCGGTGAGGACGAGATCTTTCTTTCTCTTGGGTGTTGAAAATTTGAGATCGTACTCTTGAAGGATAACGATCCATCGGGCAAATTTACCGTTAATTTGTCGATGACTGAGAAAGTATTGCATGGGGTTAGAATTCGCTATGACTTTGGTTGTGCGAAGCAGAATGTAATGGCGCAATTTCTGGACTACGAGGACAACTGCAAGGGCTAGTTTCTCTTCATGATTATACTTCAAGGGTGGCCCTGAGAGGTTTTTACTAATGTAGTAAATGACATACTCATGATCGTCATCACCGATTTGAATGGGAACTCCTACTATTAAGACAGCTGACGATGATATGTAGAGGATATAGTCGTGATTATAGTAGGGTGAACTAATTAAAGGGGCGTTGTAGAGTGCCATTTTAAGATCGTCGAAATATTTTTGGGCATGTTCATCCCAGTGGAATGGGATGTTGTGGCATAGTAAGCGAAGGAAACCGTGTGCTCGAGTGGCATAGTCTGGGACAAATCGCCGTAAAAAGTTAGCTTTTCCTTGTAGGCTTTGGAGTTGGCTTAAATTCCGGGGGGGTGGAATTTATGTGATGGCCTGGACTTTGAGGGGATCCACGATAATACCTCTTTGGGAAATGATGAATCCGAAGAGGTGCCCGACAGTGATGCAAAACACACACTTGAGGGGGTTCAAGCGGATGTTGTACTGATGACACTGTTGGAAGATGATCCATAAATCATCAAGATGTTGGGTGCATTTTTTGGATCGAGCTATGAGGTCGTCCAAGTATGTGAGGATGATATGAGCTAGATCGTGAAAAATGTATGTCATAACCCATTGGAAAGTTGCGCCAGTGTTTTTTATGCCAAAAGGAATAACACATTATGAAAAGTACCCCAAGGGGTGGTGAATGTGGTTTTGTATTGATCAGCTGGGTGGATTTGGATTTGGCTATAGCCAAAGAAACCATCCATGAAGGATAATGCCTTGTGGCCTGCACAGTCGTTGATAATTTGATCGATGAAAGGTGTTGGAAAGTTGTCTTTGGGACAGGCATGATTGAGATCGTGAAAGTCCGTGCATACACGGATAGTGCCTTGTTTTTTGTTAATGGGTATAGGGTTGGAAACCCATGAGGTATAGGCAATGGGGTAGATGAACCCAGCAGCACGTAATTTGTCAATCTCAGCTTTGATAACCGCTGCGTTGGATGGGTGTAGCAGTCATTGTTTTTGGCAAACCGGTGTGATATCAGGCCAGGTGTCTATGCGATGTTTGAAAATAGAGGGATCAAGGCCAGGCATTTGGATGTATGACCAGGCAAAAATATCCCTATATTCTTGGAAGAGGGCTTTATAGGCGGTGATTTCTTGAGGAGTGCATGCGGTGCCAATGGTGATTTCCTCGGCGACTCCATTTTTGATGGAAATATCGATTTTGATGGTAGGGGAAATGTTGGCCATATTGCCTTATTCAAAAGCATCAGGGGCAGGGATGGGGTTGTTGAACCAGTCGATATGCCCTGATGAGATAAAATCCTTGGTTTTGACTGTGTATATGGGGTGTTGGTTAGGAGGCATGAAGGCTTCCTGTGAAAGGAAGAGCGCTCTGTGGTGCAGCGCATCCCATGGGTAGTTAGGGGTGGTTAATTCCTTGAGTATGTCCTCGTCACAGTAGAATTGTTGGGAATACAAGGGATCAAAAAGAGTGATATCGATGACTGTCACCGTGTGGTTTTCCTTTGGTGATGAAGAAGCAGGGGGAATGACGCAATGAGATTGCGATGGTTCACTCGACATAAACCAAATATCGAGATACTGAGGATTATTAGTGGTAGTTGGGCGTAAAATTTCCGTGGGGAAATGAACAGGAGAATTGGGGGTAAATCCTAGTATAAGTCATCCAAGAACCACAGAGGAATAGGGAGTGCTTCTGGTTCAGGAGAAATAATGTGAAGAATCTCTAGTGATGGGGTAAGGTTAATCACCGATTCTATAGGGGGTGCATGGGTTTGAATCAAGGTCACTTGGCGTTGCCTGTATTCAATGATCATAGGACATTGATATGTAAAATGATCTAAGGATTCTCATAGAGAGCAAGGGCATCTCATACATTCGTTGACTGAACTCGTGATAGAATGGATGTCAGTGATGTTTGGTGGGGATGATGTAGTTGGACTGGGTTTGTGCTGGAAGCTTTGGCGTACTGCTACTAATGTCTTTCGGAATTGGGGTAGCACTGGGAAATGGTGTGTATAATGGCCATATTATGAACATATGGCACAAGCAAATTTGGTTCGCAGCCCTTTTCTACTTACATTAGGGGAGGTAGCGTCAGTACTTGATAAAGTGACGAACGATGATGGTGTTTGATTGAGTTGAATTAGGTTACGTAACTCGGGTAGAGATGGGCATTTGTTGGTTGGGTGTCCATCTTTCTCACATAGCGCACAAGGAGGTTGGATGCGTGGGGAAAGTGGAGTTATGGGATCCTTCTTCTTTCGCCTGCCCCCAGCTGTGGTAGGGAGGTTAATGAGTCGAGGTGTAGAGGGTATGGTGGGAGTGAGTATGGGAATATGCATTGGGATTCATTATGTTTGGGGGGGAAGGGATGGTTGAGGAACCATCTCTGGTGGATGTAAATACCAAATTGGGATTGCCAGCACCATATTAGAGAGGGTAAGAGTTGCGGCTACTTGGAAATCTTGTACACCTAGTGGAGGGTAAAAGAAGGGGATTTGAGTAATGGCTTGGGGAACTGTCTCCCAAACTGGGATATGGCCTTGGGGTGAGGTGACATCGTGAACTAGTGGAGTCGACGAGTCCGCAGGAGGCTCATGAGGGAGGGGCTCTGCGACTAGTGGGACATCAGATATGAGAGAGGCCTCCCTGGGAGGAAGGGTATCCTCAATGTCAGTTCCTTTGGATGATACGAAACATACCTAATTGAAAGGATGAAGGAGTGGTGGTGCACCATGGTAAGTTCCTAACAAGGGTGGGTCTTTGAAAATTCTGGGCCCCATTTCGATGAGTGGGTACGCCTCAAGATTAGTATGGATGAAAGGGAGAATGTTATCAATGTTGGTGGAAGGGTTAGGCTCATAATGTGAAACTTGATCAATGGTAATGATCTTCCCGTTATGAGGGAACATCATGGTTCGAAAGACGGAAGAGGCAACTGCCTTCATAGCGTACATGTAGCTACGATCGAACTAGATATTGTAATCGAGCGGGGCATCGATAACTTCAATGTCAATGAGAATGCTCTTACCCCCGAGTTCTACAGGGACATTTTGAAAGAGCCCTTCAGGAGAAGATGGTCGTCTATCATAAGCTCTTAAGGTAATGGAAGATGGTATGACTTCAAAGGAACCAAGTTTCTGCCATACTGACTTGGACATGATGCATGTGGATACACCTTCATCAATGATGCACTGATGAACTGTAATGTTCCAAATTTTTACTGGGATTTGAAAAGCGATAAGAGCAGGGAGGCGAGGTTCTCTGCTATTGATATCAAATGTGATGAGTTGGGTATCCACGGGGTCGATGGCCCCCAAGGCGGAAAGTAATGACTTTCGCTGAGTGGGACAAATTTGAAGTTCTTCTAAGACTAACATGGCAGTCGGGGACTATGCTAATTCATCCACCAAACTGTAATTATGAGTTGCCCTTGCCTGCGGGTTGTGGACATTCCTGCACAATGGGATGCGAGGGATGCGAAGAGGTGTTTCCGTGTTAGGGCGAGGGATCATCAAAGGGGGTCTCGTTGGTGCTAGTATTGTTTCTAGGGGAATGGGAGGAGACTCAAAGGGTGCATAGTATTGACGACTATGTGTTTGTAGAAGGATTTCTTCCTCACTAGTGAGGAGGATAGTATGATCTGCGAGGTTGTTTGGATTGAGATATTGTCCCAACTATGGTGGGGTAGGCTGCATGTCCTGTTGGGTGTTCATCACTCCTTGGTGTGGAATGGGGTTTTACAGCACAGCTGGGGGTGGTTGTTGCACGTATTACTGTGGGGTCTGCTAAGGGGCAGCTGGTGCTGGAGTATGTGGTCCATTCATTGAGTCTTTCATTCGTTTAAAATCAACGATTTGGGGGCAATGATGAGTATAATGATCGAACTCACCGCAAAGGGCACAAGGGAAGTTGGTTCGAAGATTATTTTTATTTTTCCCTTGACGTCTATTATTATTTCCCCCCTGGGGGTTCTGATTCCCTTGATTTTGATTGCCCCCAGTAGGTTGGTTCTGTTGGGGGTGATTTCCGCCTTGACCTGGGTTGTTATTGTTCCGGTTTTTTCCTTTATTTTTGGCATTATTCGACTGATGGGTTGGATTTTCTGTATTCATCTGTTCAAAATTTTGATATTGTTGAATGGGAGAGGGTTGAACAAAATTTACCCCAGCGTGAGGGTATCCTTGTGGTGGAGCCATGGTCTATGGAGGGCCAGGAAATGGAAAGTACAGATTTTTTTGGGGTAATGATCCGTAAGGTACATAGGAAGGCGTGGCACTTTTTCTAGTACTTAGAGTATAAGGTGAGGTAGAGGGAGTACCAGAACTTTTTTAGATAGGTGGGCGTGTTGTGGGTGTCGGCGGTGGCCCATTGATGGGTGGAGGAAGGGCAACAGGGTATGGTTGTTGATAAGGGGGTGGGGGATAATAAGGGGTTCCTCCATATGCCAGCGGATATTGAGGTGTGCCATACATTGGTGGTTGTTGGGGTTGTGGTGTGTGGTGTGTGGTGTTACCAATCAATTCGTCTATTGAGTTAGACATCCCGGGTTTATCTTGGCCAAATGGCATGGGTTTTGGGAGATTAGGAAGTACTATGTACAAGTACCCTGATTGTGAATAGATGAGGTCGTATTTTTAAGCCTTACTGATGGATTCTTCTTCTACTTGAGGGAAGGTGGAAGCCACATCTTTACCGAGGAGAGAGACAAGTGATCTAAGAAACCAATCAAGACATTGTTGTTTGGTGGTTTCTGCTTTGAACAAACTATGTTGTCGACACCACTCATGAATGTGATCAGCGATATGTGTGGCTGAGGTTTGTTTAAAATTAGAGAGTAGTTCAAGACCATTGTCATGGCAGATTGGTAATTGGAAGAAGGTCAAAAATGCTTTGGCCAAGGACTCAAAAGTCACATGGGACCTCGATTTTTCATCTACATACCATTTGGCTGATGGGCCAGTGAGTGTGCATTGAAATAATCGTAGTCAGATGGAATCATCCATAATGTTGTTGGAAGAGCACCATAAGTGGAAAGTCATGACATGGTTGGTAGGGTCATCTCCTGCCTTTCCTTCAAACTTGGGGATATCTGAAGGTAGTTTGGTAGGCATTGCAGGCCATGTGGGGTCATGCAATATAGGATCATTTGTGAGTTTGCTTGGATCTGGTATGTTGAGAGAGGCCAAGTATGGCATCTGGAGTGGTGGCGGAGGATTAGTTCCAACCATGGTGTGAGTGTGTTGTGAACCTAACCCTTGGGGGGGACTAGGTGGGTTTGTACTTCCCCCTTGAGAGGAAGTTGGCCTTCCGCTTCCATGTAAAGGAGAGCAAGTGGATGGTGGACCTTTGGAATTGGACCCAAGTAAGGTGGAACCAAGCAAAGCTGATCCTAAGACAATGGCGCTCATAGGAGTGTGAGAAGGTGGAGCCGATGAGTTGGCAAGACTGGTAACTCCCCCTAAAATAGGAGGGAGGTTTAGCAAGCATCTAAAATGATGGGGGTTATGTGGGTCTCCTATGATGTCTGAATAGCTGAGTGGATGTGTGCGAGTGATGGTGAGAGTAATAAATAAACAAGAGCCTTTGTTGCAATTTTTGAACTTTACACGATATATATCTAAATCAAATGTAATAAGAAGTGCATCATACATAAAGTGTTTTGATAAAGAAGCATATATGTGGATATATGGTTTTTTCCGTGTGGGGATCAAAGAAAACAAATTCTCATGTTCTAAAAGACATAACGTCCTTCCTCTCAAATAGCACTGGACATTCCAATAGTACTCAACAGTGGGCTCTGAACCCATCGGAAGAGAAACTAGTGAAGGATGAAGTAATCAGTTATAATGAGGGGTAGAGGGGGCATATCCCAAAAGAGCTGGCGATATTTCTCAATAGCCACACAAAATCCGATCAAGGTGCAATTGCAGCCCACAATTGCCACCTAGGTAGATGTCCTAAATTTTGGTCACTAGGTACCTCGGTCAAAATGCGACATTTAGATTTTTGGCCTAAGAAATGGGTCACGGGCTGGATCTCGTCCAAGAGGTGGGTGCCTCAAGGGGGGATGCACAGAACAACTGAACCTCAGCCTTCAACCCTTCATGGGTATCTCCCTGCCTTATGGTGTTAGGAACACTTGACTTGGAGGATTTAAAGTTCCCTATTTGACAACTTCTATTGTTTTGAAAATGTGAGAACCAGATAACGGGGAGTTGTTTGGATGCCTATCCCCGAAATCTTACCTAGACTAAAAGATTTCTTTTGGCGCCTCCTATGGAGGAAAACTTAGTGAGTTTTTAGAAAAAATTTAGATGTGGTTGTTTGAGAGATTCGGGGTGTGATCCAATTTTGTTGAAATTAAGTGGGAGTGGATAGTTTTGTCAAGAAAAGGGTGGGGTGTTTCAAAATCCCTTTGGAGGAAACTTACTTCAACCTCCACGTTTCGAGATGAAAACTATGTGAGTGAGAAGTGACTTTTGTGTGTGAATGAGTGAAAGTGTGCCAATGTTTTAACGAATTAGGTGTCACCTTGTTGCATGTGGACTTCGTTTGGTCCTTACAAGTGTTGATTACCTAATTAACTAAATGCCTTTGGTACAACCTTGCGTAATTCAAAAGTCCCTAGGAAACTAACATGTGGA
>SNQJ01S0005771.1:70338-104572 GCA_010110895.2 Picea sitchensis
GTACAACCTTGCGTAATTCAAAAGTCCCTAGGAAACTAACATGTGGACATGTGGGTCCTTTACTATTCCTTTAACTCCCTTTTGTGATCTAATCTAAGAAATCTTTGAAACTACCCTAGATTGTGATCATGTGGGCATGTATGGGCCCGTTACAAAACCTTTAAACGTCCCTAGTGATTTAATCTAAGAAAGTAAATTTCAACACTATCATATTTTTGTAGCATGTGGACATGTATGGGCCCATTACAATCTTGAGATGTGTTTGAAAAATAAACTAAGAGGAGTCCCGAGGGGGCTATTGTCCTCTCCTAAAGGTTTTAGTCCTTTTAAGGTAGATGAAATTGTCCTACAACCTTTTTTTGATTCTCAAGATCGCTTTGAAGCACGAGAGAAGAGAATACTAAGCGATTGTTATCCGATCTCTAGTACCAATGCAAGTTTTATGTGATTACAAATGATTCCAACTTATACTCTTAGTCAACGCAAGCCATCCATGTGGAAAAATGAAATAAAAAGAGGAAATAATGATTTTAAAACCCCTAAGTGCCTATGTGTTTTGACTAATCAATTTATATGGAGAGGGAACTAAGTGTGGTGTAGATTACATCATGCATGGAATCATTTTTAAGAAGGCTAGGGGCCTTCCACAAATCACAAAAATGTGTATTTTTCTACACAGGTGCGCGGGTCTCGGAGTAGACAGAGACGTACTGAGCGCCAATGCACAAACCGAAAAAGACTTTTGGGCGTAGGTGCGTGGAGGGCGCTGAATAACACAGTAATTTTGGTGCACGTGCGCACGATGCACGACTGTGGGCCAATAAACCCGCGCACACCTGTCACATGGCCGTAAAGAAAATTCCGGATAGAATTCTCTCAATTAAGCTTTGAATTGGATGTTTTGCAGGTCGGCTTGGGCCAGTTATGGTACCTGCAGATTAAATAAACCGAAAGAAGAGCTAGAATAACCCAAATGGGGTAGGAAATTGATACCATTCCCTAGCAGATTCGCCAATCTGTTGCACCTCTTTTTTCACCTAAATGGGAAAAATAGAGGTGCTTACAAGCTTAGTTGGGTCAGCTAAGCAAGACAGCAATGAAGGAAAGGGTTAGAAAAATAAACATAAAAGACTACACTAAGAATTAAACTAAGAAAGGAAAGAACAACTAAACTATTGAGCATAAGGCCATAAGAACAAGAAACAAACAAGACTCATGTCACCAATGGAAAGGATTGTATTAGTGAAAAGAAAACACTGAGAAGAAAGAGGACTTTGGGTGCCTTCTTCCTCCAAGGGAGGGCTCTTGGACCCCCACAATTGAGCTCTTCTTACAACTTTGAAACTTGAAAGAAATGGTGAAAGAATCCCAAGCTAACCCACTCAAAAAGTGATGTGGATTGGCCAAATGGAATGGTGCTAGTATGCTCTTGATGAGAAAAGAGGTTTCCCCAAGAGAATAGTAGTAGCATAACCTTGCAAATGAATTCCTTGAAAATGTAGTGCACCCATGGCCTTGTTTTATAGCACCACTTTGAGGTATTGTGCAACCAGCTTTTAGTGTGAAAAGGGGATGTTTAGGGCACCTTTAGGTCTTTGACCAGCCACCCAGCCGAATCCAGCCGAGATTTGGGTGTCAAATCAACTTGGAAGCTAAACCAGAAGTGGGTGGGAGGCTAACCAACATCATAAATGTGTCGTTCTTAGGTGTGCGTGGATTTTAGCGTCCATAGTCGTGCATCGTGCACATGTGAACTTTTCTTGCGTTTCTGGATGGTGCATGTGCGTGCGCGCCCTGTGTAGTCATAGCGCACCTTGATTTTATAACTAGTTGTATATTTTTGGACCTTTTAGAAATAATTTTTTGGTAATTTTTGGTCCATGGGTGGACTCATAGCTGTTTGAAGATGCTGGTTTCCTGTAACCATTTGCGGATGAAATTCCAGTGATAACACCAGGTAATCAATGCAGAGTCACCAAGTCCTATCTTTCTTCTACACTAGCATGATTGGGCTCCCACAAGGTGATGAGTTGGGATGGATGTACCCCTTGTGGAGAATTTCTTGGATTTTCCTCTTGATCTCCTCATTTTCTAACAAAGAGTGGCGGTAGACTGACCCATTGGGTAGCGGTGCGCATGGGGTCATATCGATGGGATGCTTGACCTAGTAGTACAGAGGTACCTCGGTAGGAGAGGAGAATATATCTAAGTACTCTTCCATGACCTTATCCACTTTCTTCTGTTGTGTGGAGATATCGACCACGAAGGCCCTGGATGTGGTGGTGATCTTTCGCTCACTCTGAGAGAGAATCACGAAGAAGACAAATTTCCCAGTCTGAGAGATGACCTTCCTGCATTGGTTGGCAGAGATCAAGGAAATAGCACTAGGAGGGACTGCCTCGGGTATCCTATATAATTTCATGTTCAAAGTAATGATAATGCTATGAGGCCTAGACTCATATACAACATGATGCTTCCATAAATAAGGTTGGCCCAAAAGAACATTACAAACTTTGAGAGGAGCAACATCACACAATACCTCATCTTTGAAGGGCTTGATGTCATATGATAGTTGACATTGTTTGCTGATGTGGAGATCACTTCCTTGGTGGAGCCATCCAATGGTGTAGGGTTGTGGATGCGGCGTTGTCGATAGGGCCAACCACTTGACAACCTCTACTGAGATGAGGTTCTTCTGGCTACCACTATCAATGATGAAGTGCAGTGGGGTGCCTTTTACCCACATCTGTGAATGGAAGAGGTGCCCTCCTTCTGGTTCATCTGGTTCACCAGGCTGGAGCTTGGTGGTAGAAACGATGGCACTGGGTTCCGCATCAATGATATGTCTTCCCCTTTCTGGTTCTAACTCAGATTCAATATGCATATCTGATTCAGAATCTTTCACTTCGGCCACCAGTGACTGCTTTGAGCGACAGTCAGTAGTGTTATGCTAAGGGCTCTTATGAAAGTCGCACCACTTCCTGGTATCTTTCTTTGTATTTCTAGTGTCCTTCTTTGCTTGCGGATTGGACTGGTTGTCCTGATACTTTCCATATTTACTCTGTCCTTTGTTCTGTGGGTTGGAGCCACCCTTTCCTGGCTTTTGCTATGAGGGGTTCCCAGGCCCAAATTTTCATGTCTTTTATTTGAGCTTATGCTCGATTTTGACGACATATCGGTAGGCCACACCCAAGGATGAGATGTCTAGAAATTTCATTTCAGTATGGATGTATCTATGCAGAACACCATGATACTTCAACAACATATGTTGCTCTAAATATTTGATACCCATCTTGGTGCGTAAGGTATGGAAGATATTTGTGAACTCTGACATTGCTTGGTCTCTTTCTTGCCGCAATGTGGTCCATTTGGTATACAAGTCGTCATAACTTCTGACAGGGTAATATTGTTCCTTAATAGCATCCCTGAAGGATTCTCAGGTGGCCATGATTGTAAATAATGAGGGTTCCTTTGTTTCCTTTTGATCACAAAACGTTTCCCACCAATCTTTGACATGGGGAACGACTTTGAGGAGCACAAAAGTAATGTTTTCTCTATTCAAAAAGTTATGGACAGAAAAATACCCTTCTAGTATACTAACCACTTGTCTACAACATCTGTGTCTATCTAACCTTCAAATATAGGAATATCGAAATTGTTTTGTACCTTGAAGGGGGTGGCACCTCCACTTGAGGAAGATGTGTCGCATGTTGGTAGCCACCGAAGGATTTGCGCGAAACTATCCATCATCTCGTTCCTCTGTTGCATGAGGGTTTCCTCAAGCAACATTTTGAAAGGATCTCATGTCCTATCATCTTCTTTTCTCCTTCCATGAGAGGTCTTTTGGGCATGCGAGAGATTTTTTCCTCAAGAGAAACAAGCTTGAGACCCAATTCTTTGTAGCCTGACCTCGTTGGAGACATGCATTAAGATGACAAGGAGCGGACTGCTCTGATACCACTGATCCGAATTTTATGAGCAGAACAAAATGAATACATATTATTAAAATATGTTTAACACAAAATAACAAATATATAGTAAAACTGGTTTTCTATTTAATAAGGAAATAAGCTGAAACTATAAAATGCAGCGGAAAACAAGCTTGTTGGAATGGTGGTGGCTTATCTCTGAGAAGAGATGTGATGGTTGTGCTCATTCACAAGAATATGGTTACAATGAGGATTTAAAGGCCTTTTACAATAAAGAGGAATGTCAAAAACCCTAGACATCCAAAAACCTAACCCCAGGAGATGAAGCGTCAAAAGTCATGTGGGCCCCGTTTGGGTAAGTTAGTACATCAACTTCTCGGGGTCGTAACTTTTGCATACAATCTTCGTTTTAGGCACACAGTAGCCCATTGGAAAGGTCTAACCGAGAAGAACAATTTTCAATTATCCCAGGTAAGTTCCCTTAGCAATCACATGGGCCCCAAATCCCCAAAAAACATTGTTTAGGGCCTCAAAATGGCCCTAAAAGTTTGGAACCCGGAAAACCGTTGAAAACTGCGAAGGTGGAAAACTAGTTTTTGAGCCAATGGAATAGGTGGGTGACCATAGATATCCACCTGTATCAAGGACAACCAACTCCCAAGGAGCCCAGAATGACGGAGACAATGGGGCAAAGACAAAGGAAACCACTTGTTCAATGTTGGGGTTGTGGGGGAGATTACATGTACAAAGATTACCCTCACATAGGTGAAAAAGTGAGGACTATTCACAATGCACAACAAGTTGTGATAGTTGAAGACATGGGAGGAAATGTACCAAGTATCTACGCATCCCTGGATAACAAGGAATTTGAATGTCAGTCGCACATGATTGAAGTGGAAGGTAAGATTAATGACCAACTTATTGTTATTTTAATTGATTCTAGAGCTAGTCATAATTATATAGATCCTAATATAGTAAAAAGATTCCAACTTCCAAAAACAAGGCTTGGAAAACCTTGGTTGGTACATCTAGCTACATGAGAAAAAAAATAAAATTAATAAGATGGTTAAGGCATGTCCAATGGATATGAATGGGATGAGCACAAAAGATGATTTGAATATCATACCTTTGGGCTCTTATGATTGCCTCATTAGTATGGATTGGTTGGACCAACATCATGTTGTTCTAGACTGTTACAATAAGGCATTTACTTGCTTGGATAAAGAAGGAAATTTAAGAAAAGTTCAAGGCATTCCAAGAGCTATAACTATTAGAGAAGTTTTGGCCTTGCAATTAAAGAAAAGCTACATGAAAGGATACCAATTATTTGCAGCACACATGGAGGAGGTACCTAAGAATAAAGTGTCAAATGCTAAAGACTGGGTAGTACTAAAATAATTTGAAGATGTCTTTAAATAAATACTGAGGTTGCCACCGAAAAGAGATATTGATTTCTCTATAAATTTGATGCCTAGAGCAATCCTTGTATCCAAGACTCCTTATAGGATGAGTATACCTTAGCTGGAGGAATTGCAAATGGAACGTGAAGAGATTCTGAAGAAGGGGTATATATGTCAAAGTGTGTCATCTTGGGGTGCCCCAATATTGTTTGTGAAGAAGAAGGATGGTATGTTGAGGCTTTGTATTGAGTTCAGGGAGTTGAACAAAGTAACAATAAAGAAAAAGTATCCTTTTCCAAGGATATATGATCTCTTTGACCAACTGATGGGTGCACAGATGTTTTCAAAGATTAATATTAGATCTGGATATCATCAAGTGAGAATCAAAGAAGAAATCATAAAAAAGACCACCTTCAAAACAAGGTATGACCATTATGAGTTTACAGTAGTGTCATTTGGGTTTTCAAATGCACCAGTTGTCTTCATGTGTTTAATGAATGATATTTTCATAGAATACTTAGATAAGTTTGTCATTGTATTTCTGGATGACATACTTATTTACTCAAAGTCTGAAGAAGAACATGAGAAAAACTTGAGGATGGTGTTGCAAGTATTGAGAGAAGATCGGTTGTATGCAAAGTTAAACAAGTGTTCATTCTACCACACGAAGATTCATTACTTGGGACATATCATTTTATAGGAAGGGATAACTATGGACTCAAAGAAAATAAAATCCATTGAAGGATGGCCAAAACCTAGGAATGTTGTAGAGGTGAGATCCATCATGGGACTTGCAAGGTACTACAGAAGGTTTATTAAAGGATTCTCAAGGATTGAACACCCAATTACATCCTTTCAAAAGAAAGGTGTGTGATTTAAATGGACTCTGGATTGTGTAAGGAGTTTTTAGCACTTGAAGAGTTTGCTGACAAGTGCGCCAATTTTCAGAATTGTTGATCCTAATGAAGACTTCATTGTTTGCATTGATGCATGCAAGGAAGGATTGCACACCCAATTACATCCTTGAAAAATAAAGGTGTGCGATTTGAATGGACTCCAAATTGTGTAAGTATTTTTTAGCACTTGAAGAGTTTGTTGACAAGTGCGCCAATTTTGAGAATTGTTGATCCGAATGAAAACTTCGTTGTGTGCACTGATGCATGCAAGGAAGGGCTCAGTGGAGTCCTTAGTTAGAATGGGCATGTGGTATTCTACAAATCAAGTAAATTAAAAGAGCATGAAAGACACTATGCTACTCATGACTTGGAAATGGCAACCATAGTCCATGCCTTGAATAAGTGGAGGCACTACCTCATGGGAAAAAGATTCAAGTTGACGAAAGACTATAGTGGTCTGAAATAACTTTTTGGAAAACCAAGTTTGAATTCCAAACAAAGAAGATGGTTGGAATTCCTCAGTGAGTATGACTTTGATATCAAGTATATCAAAGGAAAAGAGAACAAGGTGGCTGACACACTCACCCATACCCAACCACCCACAGGCCAAGCTACATCACCTCAAGTCCACTTTTGGACTTCTTTTGATTTATGATCTAACTTGTAATTAATAAAGATGCATGCAGTAGTTGCATGCATAGATCAGATTTCATGATACAACATAATTAAGAAGAACCATATGTCTCACACATCAATAAACAACAAGCATGCATAATATGGATACAAAATTCATAGATAAATAAATACACAACAGAATAATTACACAAGTAAATAAAACCATAATAGAGAGCACTTATCTTTAATGAAACAAATCACCAACTGGATGCATACCAAGCAAATTCCATTCAACCATAGACATTGTTTTTCCAAGTCTCAACAGCAGTGTCACCCCTGAGTCAGGGCTATGAATTCATAAGGATGGTTCCAAAGTGTCACTCAGCTTCCCAAACCAATCATAACTCAATCTCTCACATGCTTTTCAACACCCACACCAATCCAAAGCACACCAACTCTCTTCTACCCAGCCTGCACAACCCAGGAGAATGGACCCCCTTCTCTTCCACACAGTCCCTCAGGTTTTCCATCTCCTTCCATGGATCCAGTGTAGCTAGTCTAGAATCTCTATGTTGGGACTCTCAGGACTCGTAGCTATGAGAAAAACTAAACACATGCCAAATAATTGCAGACATCCAGGCCTTGATTCATGGTTGAAATACACCAGCAGTCTCTACATCCAAAAAAACCATGGCTCCTCTCCAACAACCCATTTTCCTTTCCTAAGCCAAGGCACAAAATAAGGAAAGGTGGGTGGGTGAAAGAATGAATGGAGTGAGAAAAGAATAAAAGTTGTGAACAGCGAGACATTGAGTGAGTGATGAATAAGCAACCAAAATAACAAGAACGAGAACCCCCAAACAGACTAAGCACGGGTTTACGTAATTCTTGGAATTAATGAACCACTTGGCCTTCCCCCCAAGAATATCATGTAACTATTATTCTCCATTAAAACAAAATGGGTAAATAACGTATAAAATAAATACTTATCCCCTCAAGCCTCCTCTCTTGTGGAATCATAGCCCCATATAAATATTGTCCTAGTCTGTCTAGTAGCCAACGATGTATTATTTTATTAATGTGTATAGATGTACTACATTTCCTAGGAACTCTGGCCCCTTTTCAACTACACTGGATCACTAGCCTAAGTCATAATTATATAATACATTATAGTCCATAAGGGTTAAAACTGGGTTGTTATATCCCCCTCCCCGTATTTTGGAATTGTCCTCAGTGCACAATACCATTCCAATGTTATTAACATTACAAATCTAGGCTCTTTTGCCTTAATCCACAATGGAAATCCAGCCAACTCCTAAATACATAGGCACCCTAGCCTAAAATTAAACATGTATACATAGGCATTCTTACCCAAAACATGTAAATTATTTTCAAAATTTATATTTCTGGTAGCAATTCCAACCATCAATCTTGCTTTCCCTATCAGCCTGCAAAACCCAAAGAAATGAACCCCTTTCTCTACCATGCAGTCCCTCAAGTTGTTCCACTTCTCTCCAGGGCTTCAGTGCAATCGACCAATAAGTTTTAGAGTTGTGGCTTCCATAACTCCAACTGCAGCAAGTCCATTGGACTTTCTTCGTTCCACGCCTTTGTCATTCAGCTGCTCCAACATCACCTTCTTCTTTTCCCTCATAGTCTAGTACTTTTCTAGATCCTCAACATTCATCGTTTTCCTACAATATTTTGAATCAACAAGCATGTCAATCCATAATTTTGTGCATAAAAATCTTTATTTTGTTCATAACTTAAAAGTAAATTTTTCATAATTCAGTACAATATTTATCTGTGCGATTCATGGATCTACATCCATATGGTTGCCTCGTTAACTTGGCTCACTGCTTTCCTTGACATGCCCATTTTGTGAATGATCTCAATCAATAGTTTACAAGAACTATCAAAGTATTATCTTCCTTGTGGTCACTCACCTTCCAGGCCTAGGCTCAAGCATCCCCTTCTCTTCTATACAATCCCTTAGACGATCCATCTTTCATGGACAAGGCTTTCTTGCAGAAGAAGATTTCTAGGGACACAGCGTTCTCATGTCACAACATTAGCCTTTTCCATGCTTTCCATCTTGAATATCCAACATATCATATTTATTATACACATAAAGTCATCATGAGATATCACTATAACAATTTGTTTAATCATACTTGTCAAATATGTTTTATATATGAAAACAAAATTTGTCCAATCATGATCTTTCCACTCATAATGTTTGGATCTACAGTAGTATATATCAGTATTCTTTATGGGCTTACATACTTTCCATATCCAATACCATTCTACCTACAATTTTCTCAACCTTTCATTCAACCACACAAATTGCTAGCATAACATACAATTTGTAATTATTAATTTCTGAAATTGATTTTATACAGGAAAGCAAAATTATCATGCATGCATTTTCTACTCAAAATGTTTGGATTCTACATCTGTAGATATCAGTCTTCCATGTTTCTTACATCTCTTCCATATCCAAGACCATCCTACTTGAAATTTTCTCAATTTACATTCAGCCAAAGCAATTTGTCAGTACTTATTAAATTATAATTCCCAAAACTGTTTTATATAGGAAAAATAAAATTTCCAAACATGAGCTTCTATTCATAATAATTGGTTCTTGCAACAATAGGAATTGGTCTTCTTTATGGGCTTACAACACTGCCATATCCAAGACCCTTTCTTCCTGCAATTTCAACATTCCTCAGCCAAAAAAATTGTCAGTATCTCATGTACAAGATATATATATTTTCATAGTAACGATTCAAAACAAAATCACAAAGTGATCTCATAATTGTTTAAAACTATAATTCAATCACTTCTATTCATCCAACTATCAATTGGAATGAACTCATCATTACATACACATGTATTATCAACCAATATTTTCTTTCTTCTATCCGGAAACATTTTTATCACTCTGTCCCCTCAACAGAGTTTTTCTGTAATTTATCATTATGTAGCTTCTTTAACCTGCAACTTTCTTGTTGTGATATCTAACAGTTCCTAAAGGGTTTTCAACTTCATGAGTTAGCAACACTCACATCATTTCAATTGTTGGCATAATCATTTCAATGTTATATAGTATATACATTCATTCACCTGAATGCATTCAATGATTCCTGTAATATCACTTGTAACATTTTCAATAGCTCCAAAAACTGATCTTGGAATTGTAACAACAACAATCCAATCACCTTCAACTAGTATTCATATTAAATATAATGAAACTATCCATCATTATGAATTTTCAGCACCACATGTTTTTAATAATGCAACAATTAATTACTAAATAAAATAACAATCGATATACCAATATTGATGGCCACATTTACATAATGCATCATTTCATTGACTACATAATAACCATATAACTATGTCGTGCATTCAACAAGGTGAGTTGGAAGGTCTGGCCAACGCCTCAACACATCATCCACAAACTTCCTACTAATTTCCTAACTATTTGGATGTCTTCTTTTTCAATCCAAACACAACACCAAGAATATAATTCTTAAGTGCTCTTCAGTGTCGGCAAAGAGGTTGCAGTCCAAACATCAACTATATAGTAGATACCATTGAGCGTTCACATAGCGCTATAGCCCTTCCATATCCAACCATCTCATGGTCTCACACATGACTAACTCTATGGATTTTCATTGTTATAGAAGGAGTACGTCTCCTTAATTAACCCGGTTATGATCCCATAACCAATCATAACACAATATACAACTGACAATCTATCTAAATGCATTCTAGCATCAATAAAAACTACATACTCTAGGTCTTTGGCCATTACATATCGATTTAAATATTGAAAAATTAACTAAGGGAATTCTTACCTCCATTCCCATCAACATCTATGCAAAAAATTCATACTTGGATCGTGGCTATCAATGTACTTGATGCTACCTAGTCAACTAGTATTTGTAGAATCTCATAGACTTCCTCCTTCATCATTTTGATCACCATTCCTACCACCATCGTGGGTCTTCACATAGATGGAAATCATAAGCAACAATAACATCCACATCTTTAACCATGCTATATTATTTTTACTGCATACATAATCCATCGTTAGTCATACTCAATTTTCGTAAAATCATTATTTCATAATAATAGACTATTCTAAGTTTACAAGCATGCTATGTGCATAACCAAGCATGTGCATATGCACAATGCACATCTATATGCACCAAGCATTCACTGTCATCGTGCCTACTAATGCATATGCATTTTAACTTCATTGTATGCCTCATGCACTCTAGTGGATTTATGTTTCAATTCACTTATTTATTTATGTTGTAGTTGGTTGTCCTTGAACTCTTTCAGATCATTGCTACCTTGTGTGCTCCCATTCTTCTCATCTGCACTATGGTTCCTTGGTCTGAATACTTTCCAACCAAGTTCCACTTGGCCATTCTGCAATCCATCCAATGTACTCAAATTGCAACAACTCCTTTTGGGTAGTCATGCCCAAGTTTACCTTTATGAGACATTTGAGCACCCTGGAATGAAGTATCTCAAAACATTCCCTCACTCTACTACCACAACACTCTTGAATAAAATATCGTTACTCCTAGTTGTGCATTAGGTTACTTCATTAACCTTTCCATGTGAAACCATACCTTTCACACTTAATACCATTCCCAATGGAAGTCCATTTTCACTCAATGACACTTTTCAAGTGAGAGGGCATTCCCAATTCTCTACATTGGCATCCTGCTTTCCACTGTGAACTTTGATATCAGGAGTGGATCTCTTTCACACTTAAGATTTGCAACTGTCTATTCATATCTTCCTTCAAGGCTAGGAAATCATACTTTTCCTTTTTGTGCCCCTCAATGACATTTTTAACCTGCTAGCTTCATATCCTATGTGAGTGTTCTTGATTTTGTAGTTCCTGCAATTTATTCGGATCTTGTAGTTTTTGACTAATACTTTTGTTCCACTATTATTGAGTTCTTTGTCCACCTTTCATTACTTTCTCTATAGTTCTTTGTTGCCTCATCTAACTTTTGTAAGCTTCGTCATGTCTCCATGACCCTAACATCTGATCCTAGACTGGAATTGATCTAATTATACCTTTAATCCCGACATACCTGCAAGCACCCATCTTGTTAGAAATATACATATCATACGAAAATTGTCAATTCAATTTACAAGTACCTTTTCTATTTAATTCATGAAGAAAAAAATATATCACGGTTATCCAAATCATAATAATTCTAGGTCATTCTCCTCTGAATCAACCTTCCAACGACTATATTGTTTCCCTAATCAGATATCAAAGTTGAAAGTTAGGGATCCTTGGAAAAAAACCACTTTTAGCGCCCTTAGCTGATATAGAAATCGAATTATGCCCAGACGCTTTCCTTCAACCAAGTTCCTCATGACCACAGTGCGAAATTGTAGGCTGAATCACTCTTTAGCACCTTTCTTTGTGTTCCACATGGGAGCTTGCGTGAACACCATGTCTGAGGGCCAATTTACTTCCAGGCCCTTTTTACCTTAACATGAGATCGACATTGGGACCAAGTCCTCTAGACTTTGGCCTTTGGTTGTTCTCCGTTTCCAAACTCGGATTTCCCCCGAAGTTGCAATTCTTTGAACCCTATCAATAACTCCCCTATTACAAATGGATAGTCGATATTTAATCTTTCGTCCAATGGATGGTCCGACCCCTAGCCGGAGGCTTCAACATAATCAATGGTTGCAACTTAATCAAACGTTGATATGAACAACTCTTGACCAATTCGGAAATTCAGCGCTCTAGGGCTCCATAATATTCCAATTCCCGAGTCTTCCACTTCCTCAGAGTGACAATCCACCAAAGTAATTACATTGTTCATCCATAGTTTAATCAAACGATTGATATTTAATCTTGCGTTCGGACAGTCCTTACACACTTCAGGATTTTCATCACTCTGGGGCTCTAGGATATTTTCATTCCCGAGTCTACCACTTCCCCAGAGTGACAATCCACTAAAGTACTCACCCATCTTACCTTTGCTTGATCCAACGGTCGAGAAGGTCTCGAAGGAATCTGAGATCAATGGGCTACATGCCTTTGCAACTTTAGGCTTCGACACTTTTCACTGATAGAAAATTGGAAACCCTCGTAATCAAATACTCTCGGAGATGACACGACACATTGACATCACCTAGGGTAATGTGGACCCGTGCCACATGTGCCACGTGTCACTAAAAAATGAACTGATCAGGGTCCAAAAGGTACCAAATCTGGGTGACACGTGTCCCCACATGGCACCCCTGCCACATGGAATAAGCCACATCATCAACCACATGGACGATCCAAAATCATTTCTCCAGATCTAACGGTCCACGTGACATCACATCTTTACACTTCTATGCATTCGACATTTCGAGGCTTCGACGCTTCGGGGTTTCACTCTGCAACATACTTAGTATTCACCAGAGTGGCAAAGTTTCGAAGCTCGAACTTCGTTACCCTTCTACCACTTCTAGATCCAACGGCCCGCAACACTCCCAAAGTCCTTCCTTCAATCTAACAGTTGACAGGAATTATGGGACTTCGGTACTCTGGGACTCCAGGTTGTAGCAGTTCAACAAGGTTTAAAACTCACGTAGTGAAATCTCCCGAAGTAGTCAACACCAGGTGACCACGATTGATGATGGATATTCCCATGTGCCTCCTATCATATCGGATGGCTAACGGGACTTCGCAACTCTAGTCTTCGACAGTTCAGACTTTTCTTGCTTACCAAGATTGCTGAAGTGACGAAGTTTCGAAGTCTTATCTTTCATTCTTAGCTTCGATCGACAACTAGTGATTGATCAACTAGATCTGATGGTTGGGAATTAATCTTCCCAAATTATTGATTTCACCTCTATCGAAAAATCCTTGCTCACCTACCCTCTGATCCAACGATCCAGATCTCCCTTAATCTCATGGTGGCGATCGCTCCCAAATTCAAAAGGGACGATCATGATCCTTTGATCCCTTACAAAGGGTCTCTGAGGTTCTAGCTTTTGCGTGGACTCTGCAATGCTATTTCTTCTGAGCTTCATGATTTCAAGGTCATAATCGATCTCAACCACAAGACTCTAACCAACAGATCTGACCCATACCAACCCAGTGTTTCAACCAATAACTATGATACCATTCTGTAACATACCCAACCAAGCACAGTGTAATGTCCCCATTTGGGACATTATAACTTTATAGAGTGTTATGCCTACCAGAGTAGCCAGATAGGGGTGACATAGAGTTCGGGAGATATTGAGGGGTTTTATTGGGCCCAACTTGCACCGTTCATCATCAAGATCCATTCCACACAGCTTGGTTTTTGTTTCATTGCATTTCAATGATTTCCGTAATTTTGAGTTATTTTGGGTCATATCTTAATTAATTTCACTAAGAAGGTCATAATGGGAATATTACTTGGAGAAACCTCTTAGTGTAATATCTCATCGGAATCGGGAAGAAGAGAACTATAGGATAATATGATGAGAAGTGACTTTCAATGGCCAGAAAAGCCATAAGGATGGATAAATCGTTTTTTAGAGGTAAAATGATTAATTAATTAAGTGATTTAATCAAGGAATAATAAAATAAAGTAAAATTCACTTGGAGGTAAAAGGTCAACAATGAATTAGGGTTTCAGCAGTGAATTAGGGTTTTGGAAAGCTATAAGAGAAGAGTCAACAACCTAATTCATCATTATGCAGATTATGACTTGTCATTGAGGAGAGAGGTGCATCTCAGGAGAGATAGTTCAGTGGATTCCTGGAGGAAGACACCAGTTGGATGATTTTAGTGTTGAGAGACACACCCTAGTCACCGGGAATATCACACAGGTATTCCATCATTCTTCAACAACAGTTACACAGGGTCCAATAGCTAGGGTGCACTTATTCAGGGAGAGGGTGCGGCTCCTGAGGAGGTTCAAGGAATCGACTTGTCCCATCCAGGGAGAGTTCATAGATTCCCCTCTGACCTAGTTGAGAGGAAGGCAAGGTGCATCTTTTTCCTGGTTCCTCATCATATTCCGACAGAGGAATCATCTGGGGCGCATTTTCCAAACTTGGAAGTGTGACACTTTTGGTGGACACATTCAAGGTTCCCGAGCGAGCATTAGATTAGATTCATGGAAACCCTTTTGACCCATTTCCTAGTAGACCAAGGAAATCATTTTGAGATACATCTCGATCGATTCCAATGGTGGAATCACTAGGACGCATTTTTCCAGTGAGAGAGGAGCGGATTCCCCCCAGGGGGATCCATCCGAGGTCCAAATCCACCAGCAGAGGGGTCGGTCAGTTACTAGGCCTAAGAGCTAGAGCAGGGCGCACCATTTGGGACAGTTTCCATGCCATTTTGAGAGGTATAGATGCCAGGGTGAACTTTCCAGACTTCTAGCAGTTACCATATGATATTCCATAGTTCCATCTCATCCATTGATCCCGCAGTGCTCATTTATTATCGGGTATTATCATTTAGTTTGCTTATTGTATTCTGGCTAAGATCCATTTGTCTTTTGATCTAGCCAAGTGATTCATTTTATTTAGTCGCATTCGGCCTTTGTACTCCGCAGATATATCATAATATAAACTTTGTAGTCCATTGTCACATTTGTTATTTGTATGATCATTTATATGTTGTAAACAATTAATCTTACACACACATTTGCAGCGTTTCCTAGACTATCCAAGTCAGGAACATTACAGTGGTATCAGATTTGGTTTTCCTGCCAGCCTAAGGGGAAAATCAGATAAGGATCTAGATACATCATTACCAAGGAGTGGATTGAAGGAGCATAGATGGAACCTACACCCATTAGATGCAGGGAGCGTTGCTACAATTGCAAAGTTCCTTGGAATCTAAATCACAAATGTAGGGGTAAAGGGAAGGTGCACATTGTTGAGGTGCACTATGAAAATGAGGATGAGGAGATGCATGTGAATGCAACCATAGATGCCTATTTGGAGCAATCTAATAAGGCTAGTGACTCTTGCACATCTGAGGGACAGTTGTATGTATAGGATGATAGCGCATATCCTTTATCTTCCCCATCAGGTAATGTTGAGGATTCAACACTTCAGCATAGTGGTGACACTTGTGAGGATTCATATGTGTTGGCACTTAGACATTATGAGATTAGGAGGTTGGATGACCTACCGGTGGGTGTATACATGGCTTCCAAGAAGTCATGTATGGAGAATGATGAGCTTCCTATGATGAGTGAGTCACATTTTTCATCTTCTCAGTCACCTATGCTAGCCACAACACATGAGGATATCATTGGCATTCCTAATATGGTAGAGGAGCCTTGTGTGGGGATTGTACACAAGGAACATATGGATTTGTAGACCCAGGAGAAGAGGTATGGCTTGGAGATAGTTGAACTTACACATACCTATCAGTATGAGGAGAGTGAATCACCACTCTTGGAGATTCCATTGATGGACCAGGTTGTGGAGACTGATAGCTTGTTGGGACACTTACTCCCAAGATCGATCTACAGTGATGAGGATGCACTCCTTATTCGTCAGAATGACCATAGCATTTGTTTGGACACATCTATATGGGATCTAGGCACAGATGATATTAGTAGGGTGAGTGCACAGGAGGATACAACTGCCCATACAGGATATGGTGTGATTCAGATAGGGGTTACAGTTGGTGATGGCATGCAGTGGCATACAAGAGGACTTAGTAGCACAGGGGACAGTGGGTAGTTCAGTACCATATATTTTGAGGAGTGTGTTGTTGGGGATTCCATTGTTGACACTAGCAGTGAGAGGCATGTGGTAGCACCTCAACGGGATTGTGACTAGGAGTCATGACACTTGGTAGGACAATTGAGAGTCGGTGAGGACATGATCATGGCAGCCACTAGATGCATTGATGATACACATGCATTGGTGGCAGGTTATTGTTGGAGGGCCTCAATGACACAGGATAGTTCAGATGGGGGACTTGTCATTGATGACTTCCATAAACTTAGGGAGAGAGTGATTGTGATGAGGGTAGACTACCAACAATTGTTGAGGGATAGGGATTACCTATTGGAGGTTGGCAAGATGTATCACAGGGCACTGAGGGAGCAGGAGGTTGAGGTGGACCGACTCACTCATGATTTGGTGAGCACACAAAGATTCTCGGAAGGCACAAAGACAACCCTTCAAGAATCAAAGTCCAGATCATAGGAGATTCTTGAGGAAATTAGATAGAGATCCACTACATCTATTTCACTAGAGAGTCAGATATATCCCTTAGACACATTGCGAGAGGATGTTGGTGGTTTAGTAGTGGAGCACCAGTTGAGGGAGGAGCATGAGGAGTACCCAGGATCACTAATGAGTATGGAGAGATATGATACAGAGATACATGAGGATGTCCATAGGTCACAGGGACCACCCTTCACAAGGGGTGTTGAGATAGTTGAGCACACACGTACACATGGGGATTCCAGAGCCAGGGGCAGTTATGAGGACACTTCTATTTGTGTTCCAGGATTGATTGACTTTCATGTAGAGGATGACCCTGTAGTACACCTAGGATCCATGATGTTGCAGGTGTATAAAGGAGATCACATGAGTATGCAAGGACACACAGTGATGAGTGGTAGTTCACAAAGACATACAAAGTTGTACAGTGGGATTCAGGGGGACACATTGGATTGCAATGAGGAGATGTACTTAGTAGAGCATGGAGATTCCTCTCCCTTGCAGCAGTATACAAATCTGGGAGATCACTTTCATCATAGCAGTAGTTTCGTGAGTGATTATGGATGGATAATGATTGACCCATGGTTGGTGGAGGTACCTA
This sequence comes from Picea sitchensis, assembly GCA_010110895.2. Taxonomy (NCBI): domain Eukaryota; kingdom Viridiplantae; phylum Streptophyta; class Pinopsida; order Pinales; family Pinaceae; genus Picea; species Picea sitchensis. The sequence continues at coordinate 88,016 of SNQJ01S0005771.1, forward strand.
CCATTGTACCTAATGGTTGGTGTTCAGTGATGAGTACAGGTGATTATTTACCATGGGTGCCGATGGACGAGCTTTTGGTTAAGTCCTTTGGATTGAACAAAGCATACGATACTTTCTAGTCCTACAGTTGGTTGCAGATATTTATGATATCCTTTCCCAATACTTTCATCATTGACAACAACATAGGGGGAGCTAGACAGTGGCATGGGGCATGGAGAGTTGGTAGGTCAAGACCACTTGACAGGAGTGTCTTGATTGCATTCATCAAGATAGGGGTGGATCATCAGGGGTAGACAAATGAGGCCCTAGACATGATGGGGAGTATCCTAGGCCATGGGACAGAGGATATCTCAGAGGTTGCTACATATTCAGACTCTCATTGGGATGAGGGTGGAGTGATTTTGACAATTACCAATAGGGCACACCAACAGTTAGTGGGGATTAGAAGTGATGAACTTCCAAATTTGACATGGGATCTGGGAGTCCATTTGGTATATAGTTTGTTTCATCTTATGAGGATCCAGGAGTGGAGGGTCTGGTATGGATACTTTGAGAAGATAGTCATGATCAGAGTAGAGCAACATTGACATGATGGTCCCTGTCAGAGACTAGCATGGGACCCTAAGATTACAGGACTGGACATTTCATTGACTGATGGAGAAGAGTGGATGTTTGCAGGGGGGAGTCACTTTGATTATCCATTGAGTTTCAATATTGGGGAGAGCACGTCACTGACTGGTGATTCGTTGAGGTCTTGTAGTACCTCACTATGGCAGCAACATGTTCATTTGGTGGGGGTCATGTTGAGTTTGGTATGGTTTGGTAGGATAGACCCATTTCGGGTTGAGGCCATGTGTTATTTGTAGGAGACTCATGGTGTTGATATGTTACAAAACTATACTCCACAAGGCATTGTAGTTGATATTCTGATATGGTATCCAGGGATTGGAGTGCTTGGTAGTTCAGCGTTTGATGGAGTTGAGTTTCAAGTAGAGTGGTTACTCAGGGAGTTGACTGAGATTCCTCGGCCATTAATCATTCTACTCATCAGGAGCATGTGGGTGTCATGCGTGGTGAGCACTTGGAGATACCACATATTGAGGGGAGTCTACCTTATGTCACACAGGTGGATATGGGACCCCGATATCATATGTAGTTGGATTTAGTTATTGCTTGAGGATAAGCAATATTTCGGCAGGGAGGACTGTAATGTCCCCATTTCGGGACATTATAACTTTACAGAGTGCTATGCCTACCAGAGTATCCAAATAGGGGTGACAGAGAGTTCGAGAGATATTGAGGGGTTTTATTGGGCCTGACTTGCATCGTTCATCATCAAGACCTATTCCGCACAACTTGGTTTTGGTTTTGTTTCATTTCGACGATTTTTGTAATTTTGAGTTACTATGGGTCATATCTTAATTAACTTCACTAAGAAGGTCATAATGGGCATATTACTTGGATAAACCTCTTAGTGTAATAGCTCATCAAAATCGGGTAGAAAAGCACTACAGGATAAGATGATGAGAAGTGACTTTCAGTGGACGGAGAAGTCATAAGGATGGATAAATCACTTTTTAGATGTAAAATGATTAATTAATTAATTAATTAAGTGATTTAATCAAGGAATAATAAAATAAAGTAAAAGTCACTTGGAGGGAAAAGGTCAATAACGAATTAGGGTTTCAGAAGTGAATTAGGGTTTTGGAAAGCTATAAGAGAAGAGTCAGCGACCTAATTCATCATTATGCAGATTATGACTTGTCATTGAGAAGAGAGGTGCATCTCAGGAGAGATAGTTCAGTGGATTCCAGAAGGAAGACACTAGTTGGTTGATTTCGGTGTTGAGAGACACACCCTAGTCACCAGGAAGATCATGCAGGTCTTCCATTATTCTTCAATAGCAGTTACGCAGGGTCCAACAACTAGGGTGCACTTATTCAGGGAGAGGGCGCAACTCCTAAGGAAGTTCATGGAATCCACTTGTCCCATCCAAGGAGATTTCAAAGATTCCCCTCCTACCCAGTTGAGAGGAAGGCAAGGTGCATATTTTGCCTGGTTCCTCGTCATATTCTGACGGAGGAATCATCTGGGGTGCTTTTTCCAGACTTGGAAGTGCGACACTTTTGGCGGACACATTTGGGGTTCTTGAGCGAGCATCAGATCAGATTCAGGGAAACCCTTTCGACCCATTTCCCAATAGACCAAGGCAATCATTTTGAGATACATCTTGGCTGATTCCAACGGTGGAATAAATAGGATGCATTTTTCCAGTGAGAGAGGGGTACATTCCCCCTAGGGGAATCCATCCTAGGTCCAGACCCACCAGCATAGGGGCCAATCAGTTACTAGGCCTGAGAGCTAGAGCAGGGCACACCATTTGGGACAGTTTTCATGTCATTCCGAGAGGTATAGCCACTAGGGCAAACTTTCCAGACTTCCAGCAATTATCGTACGAGCTTCCATAGTTCCATCTCATCCATTGATCCCACAATGCTCATCTATTATCGGGTATTATCATTTAGTTTTCTTATTGTATTCCGGCTAACATCCTTTTTTCTTTTGATCTAGCCGAGTGATTCATTTTATTTATCTGCATTCAGCCTGTGTACTCCACAGAGATATCATCATATAAACTTTGTAGTCCATTGTCACATTTGTTATTTGTATGATCATTTATATGTTGTAAACGATTAATCTTACACACACATTAGCAATGTTTCCTAGACTAGCCAAGTCAGAAACATTACACACAGGTTGGGCTACGTCACCTCAAGCCCACTTCTAGACTTATTTTGACTTATGATCTAACTTGTAATTAATAAATATGCATGCAGTAGTTGCATCCATAGATTAGAGTTCATGCTACAACATAATTAAGAAGAACCATATTTTGCACACAACAATAAGCAACAAGCATGCATACTATGGATACGAAATTCATAAAAAAATAAATACACAGTGGAATAATTACACGAGTAAATAAAACCATAACATAGAGCACTTATCTTTAATGAAACAAATCACTAATTGGCTGCAAACCAGGGATGTTCCACCCAACCATAGACATGGTTGTTCCAAGTCTCAACAATGGTTTCACCCCCGAGCGAGGGCTATGAATCTACAAGGACGGTTCTAGAGTGTCACTCTGCTTCCCAAACCAGTCAACACTCAATCTCTCACAGGATTTTCAGCACCCACAACAATCCAAATTACACCAGCTCTCTTCTACCCAGCATGCACAACCTAAAGAATGGACCCCCTTCTCTGTCGTGCAGTCCCTCAGGCTGTTCATCTCCTTCCAGGGCTCCAATGCGGCTGGTCCGGAATCTCCATGTTGGCACTCTCAGGAATTGTAGTTGTGAGTAAAACTGAATACATGCCAAAGAATATCAGACATGCAGGCCTTGATTCATGTATGGAATACACCAGTAGTCTCTACAGCCAACAAAACCATGACTCCTATCCACCAACCCGTTTCCTTTCCCGAGCCAAGGCACAAAATAAGGAAAGGAGAGTGGGTGAAAGAATGAATGGAGTAAGAACAGAACGAAAGGTGTGAACAACGAGCAATTGAGTGAGTGGGTGAATGACTAATGAAGAAGCAACTAGAAGAACAACAACAAGAACCCCTAAACAGACCAAGGATGAGTTTACGTAACTCTTGGAATTAGGGAACCACTTGTCCTTCCCCCCAAGAAGCTCATGTAACTATTATTCTCCATTAAAACAAAATGGATAAATAAAGTATAAAATGAATGTGTATCCCCTCAAGCCCCCTCTCTTGTGGAATCATAGCCCTTTTAAATTTTGTCCTTGGTCATCTAGCAGCCAACGATGTATTATTATATTATTGTATATAGATGTATTACATTTCCTAGTCACTCTAGCCCCTTTTCAACTTTATTGGCTCACCAGCCTAAGTCATAATTACATAATACATTATAGTTCATAAGGGTTAAAACTGGGGTGTTACATCCCCCTCCCCTTATTTTGGCATTATCCTGAGTGCACAACACCATTCCAATGTTATTAACATTACAAAGCGAGGCTCTTTGGCCTTAATACACATCGGAAATCCAGCCAATTCTTATACACATAGGCACCCTGGCCTAAAATTAAACATGTGTACATAGGCATTCCAACCCAAAACATGTATAATGATCTTCATAATTTATATTTATGGCATCAATTCCAACCAGTAAGCTCTCCTTCTCTCTCAGTCTACACAACCCAAAGAAATGAACCCCTTTCTTTGCCATGCAGTCCCTCAGGTTGTTCCACTTCTCTCTAGAGCTCCAGTGCACTCAACGAGAAAGTTTCATAGTTGCAGCTTCTAGAACTCCAACTGCATCAAGTCCATTGGACTTTCTTCATTCCATATCTTTGTCATTCAACTACTCCAACATCACCTTCTTCTTTTCCCTCATAGTTTGGTCATTTTCTAGATCCTCAACATTCATCATTTTCCTACAACATTTTGAATCAACAAGCATGTAAATTCATAGTTTTTTGCATAAAAATCTTTATTTGGTTCATAATTTAAGAGTAAATTTTTCATAATCCAGTACAATACTTATCTATGCGCTTCATGGATCTGCATCCATATGGCTTCCTCGTTAACTTGGCTCACTTATATCCTTGATATACCCATTGTGTGCATGATTTCAAACAATAGTTTCCAAGAACTATCAAAGTATCCCCTTACTTGTGGTCACTCACCTTCCAGGCCCAGGCTTAAGCATCCCCTTCTTTGTTATACAGTCCTTCATGCGATCCATCTTGCCTGGCCAAGGATTTCTTGCACAGGAATATCTCTAGGGACAGATGGTTCTCATTTCAAAACAATAGCCTTTTCCATGCTTTCCATATTGCATATCCAACATCTCGTATGTATTATACACATACAGTCATCATAAGATATTGCTATAACAATTTTTTTAATCATACTTGTCAAATCCGTTTGATAAAGGAAAACAAAATGTTTCCAAGCATATGCTTTCTGCTCATAATGTTTGGCTCTTTAGTTGTACATATCCAAGACCATTCTACGTGCAATTTTCTCAACCTTTCATTCAACCACACAAACTGTTAGCATAACATACAATTTGTAATTATTAATTTCTGAAGTTGATTTTATACAGGAAAATAAAATTCCCATGCATGAATTTTCTGCTCAAAATGTTTGTCTTCTACTGCTGTAGATATCAATCTTCCATATGGATTAAATCCCTGCCATATCCAAGACCATCCTACCTGCAATTTTCTCAATTTACATTCATCCAAAGCAATTTGTCAGTACCTATTAAATTATAATTCTCAAAACTATCTTATATAGGAAAAAAAAAATTCCAGACATGAGATTTTGCTCATAATAATTGGTTCTTTCAGCAATAGGAATTGGTCTTCTTTATGGGCTTACAACACTGCCATATCCAAGACCCTTTCTTCTTGCAATTTCAACATTCCTCAACCAAACAAATTGTCAGTATCTCATGTACAAGATATATATATTTTCATAGTAACGATTCAAAAGAAAATCACAAAGTGATCTCAAAATTGTTTACAACTACAATTCAATCACTTCTATTCATCCAACTATCAATTGGAATGAATTGATCATTACATACACATGTATTATCAGCCAATATTTTCTTTGTTCTATCTAGAAATATTTTTATCACTTTGTCCCCTCAACGGAGCTTTTCTGTAATTTATCATTATGTAGTTTCTTTAACTTGCAACTTTCTTGTTGTAATATGTAACATTTCCTGAAGGGTTTTAAACTTCATGAGTTAGAAATACTCACATCATTTCAACTGTTAGCATAATTATTTCTATGTTATATGATATATACATGCATTCACCTGAATGCATTCAATGATTCCTATAATATCACTTGTAATATTTTTAATAGCTCCAAAAACTAATCTTAGAATTGTAACAACAACAATCCAATCACCTCCAACTAGTATTCATATTAAATATAATGAAACTATCCATCATTATGTATTTTCAGCACCACATGCTTTTAATAATGCAACAATTAATTACTAAATAAAATAACAATCGATGTACCAATACCGATGGCCACATTTACACAATGCATCCCTGCATTGACTACATAATAACCACATAGCTATGTCATGCATTCACCAAGGTGAGTTGGAAGGTCTAGCCAACACCTCAACACATCATCCACAAACTTCCTATTGCTTGCCTGACTATTTGGATGCCTTCCTTTTCAACCCAAACACAACACCAAGAATATAATTCTTAAGTGCTCTTTAGTGTTGACAAAGAGGTTGTGGTCCAAACATCAACTATGGAATAGATACTATTGAGTGCTCACATAGCGCTATATCCCTTCCTATCCAACCATCTCATGGTCTCACACATGACTAACTCTATGGATTTTCATTGTTATAGAAGGAGTATGTCTCCTGAATTAACCCAGTTATGATCCCATAACCAATCATAACACAATATAAAACTGACAATATATCTAAATGCATTCTAGCATCAATAACAACTACATACTCTAGGTCTTTGGCCGTTACATATCGATTTAAATATTGAAAAATTAACTGAGGGAATTCTTACCTCCATTCCCTTCAACATCTATGCAACAAATGCATACCTGGATGGTGGTTATCAACCTATAACTTGATGCTACCTGGTCAATTGGTATTTGTAGAAGCTCACAGACTTCCTCCTTCATCATTTTGATCACCACTCCTACCACCTTCATGGGTCTTCACATAGATGGAAATCATAAGCATCAAAAACATCCACATCTTTAACCATGCTATATCATTTTTCCTGCATACATAATCCATCATTAGTCATACTCAATTTTCATAATATAATTATTTCATAATAACATATTATTCTAAGTTTACAAGCATGTTATATTCATATCCAAGCATGTGCATATGTACAATGCACATCTATATACACCAAGCATTCACTGTCATCATGCCTACTAATGCATATGCATTTTAATTTTATTGTATACCTCATGCACTCTAGTGGATTTTTGTTTCAATTCACTTATTTATGTATTTATTTATGTTGTAGTTGGTTGTCCTTGAACTCATTCATATCCTTGTTTCTTGTGTGTTCCCATTCTTCTCATTTGCACTATGGTTCCCTGGTTTGAATACTTTATAGCCAAGTTCCACTTGGCCATTTTGTAATCCAACCAATGTACTCAAATTGTAACAGCTCATTTTGGGTAGTCATGCCAAACTTTACCTTTATGAGACATTCCAGCACCCTGGAATGAAGTAGCTCAAAACATTACCTCACTCTAATACTACAACACTCTTGAATCAAATATTGTTACTCCTAGTTGTCCATTAGGTTACTTAATTAATCTTTCCCTGTGAAACCATATATTTCACACTTAATACCATTCCCAATGGAAATCCATTTTCACTCAATGACACTTTTCAAGTGAGAGGGAATTCCCAATTCTCTGCATTGGCATCCTGCTTTCCACTGTGAACTCTGATATCAGGAGTGGAACTCTTACACACTTAATCTTTGCAACTGTCTACACCTCTCTTCCTTCAAGGCCAGGCAGTCATACTTTTCCTTTCTGTGCCCCTCAATGACATTTTTAACCTACTATCTTCATATCCTATGTGAGGGTTCTTGATTTTGTAGTACCTACAATTTATTCAGATCATATAGTTGTTGACTAATAATTTTGTTCCACTATTCTTGAGTTCTTTGTAGTTCAGGAAAAATAATTTTGTTACAAAAATTGAGTTCTTTGTAGTTCTTTTTTGCCTCATCTAACTTATGTAAGCTCTGTCATGCCTCTGTGACCCTAACATCTGATCCTAGACTGTAATTGATATGACTTTACCTCTAATCTTGACAAACCTGCAAGAAACCATCTTGTTAGAATTATACGTATCATACAAAAATTGTCAATTAAATTTACAGGTACCTTCTCTGTTTAATTCATGAAGAAAAAATTATATCACAGTTATCCAAATTGAAATAATTCCAAGTCATTCTCCTCTGAATCATCCTTCCAACGACTGTATTATTTCCCCAATCAGATATCGAAGCTGAAAGTTAGGGCTCCCTGAAAAAAAACCACTTTCGTCCCCCTTAGTTGATATAGAAATCGAATTTTTCCCAGGTGACTTTCTTCAAACCAAGTTCCACATGACCACGGTTCGAAACCACAGGATTAATCACTCTTTAGTGCCTTGCTCCGTGTTCTTCCAGACGGGAGCTTGCACGAACACCATGTCCAAGGGCCATGTTATCCCCACTTTTAGGAATAACTAGGAGATTATGTCCCAAGGCCCACAGGTCCTAGACATGGAGTACCGAGAGCTAGATCAACTTAGGCATGGCCTTGGAGGGCCCATCCTTTCTCCCTTTCAACGACTCTACTTTGCTAGTAGCGGAAGCATCCATCACCATCGGCTCGGTCTGGTGTCAGAGATGGTTCTTTCTCCATGAGGTAATGAGTTCGGGTATCATGGTATGTGTCACTCTGATCCTCAAAACCTTTGAATATGTGCATTTAATTCCTTTTACTTCTAACAAATGCTTAGATCTTATACTTGTCCACTTGACCATGTCTGGGTGAAATGACAAGATGCCCTAACAAGCCTGTAGGTTTTGGTTTGCCACTAGGGAGATTTCTGAAAAGTCATCGTCCACTCCCTTCATATTACCACCTTTTCATCTTGCTTCCCTCTCATCTACCCCATTTCACTTGTCCATGCATTGGGTTGGCCAATCATTTTAAGGGTTTCACCTTGCCTTGTGGGAAGAAGGGGCTAAAGGCCTAGAAGGTAAAAGCAAGCTGGAAAAATATAAAAGCCTAAAAATAAAACCTCGAGATGTTTCACCCAAGGATCCCTGAGAATGCAGTAAAAGGGTTCTTGGCAAGAAACAAGGGGTACCCATAAAAAATAATAAAACAAGACCTAGTTAGAGGATAGGGGGTCTCATCATGAGCCAGCCTATTAGGTCCATGGGTACCTAGTAGTATGACACTACTAGCAATTGGTTACCACGCCAGGGTAGTGACTCTTGGTTGCATGGCCAAGAGAAAGGGGGTCTCATCACGAGCCAACCTTCTCATTTATGTGAAAGTACTTGTGGTTAACACTACCACCACTGGTCACCACGCCAGGGAAATGTCCCCTGATTAGCTTCTTGAAGAAAAAGAAATAATAATAAAGAATAAAAGGCATGAATGGGCTTGGAAAAAATTGCATCCAGGACAGGTGCAGCTTGCCTTCTACAAAGGCACCCACAGGTAAAGCTTTTCATTCTCCTTCTTTCATTGCACCCATTGTCAGGACTTCCCTTATCCACATCACCCACTTACATGGCTTAGATGTAGTCTTTTCCAGGAATTTTCCTTTTCCACTGGACACTAACCCAATAGGACGCCCTGTCACTTTCCCCAAACTTGTATAGAGGGGTTTGCAGGGGGTAGAGACAGGATAGAGGGGTTTGCACCAGAGAGAATAAGGGCATCTTGCAGAGGCACCCTGGCAAAGTTTGACCTAGGGGGATTGTGTCCTTTTCAGTGGAACGTTGTCCTTGGAAGGCCTAGGACGTCACCCAGGAGGTTCATGATGTCATCCTTCCTTCACGAGCGTTTTGGCATATGGACAAGGCAGTTTGGTACATGTGGCAGCTTGGAGAAGCCCAAGGAGGGTTAACGTCTTTCTTTAGGAGGCTGTGTTTGCCCTAAAAGTGGCTAATGTCACCCTAGAAATGGGATGACGTCTCACGTTTTGCTTGATTAGAGTTTCATTTAAACATTTAATGTAAAACAATATGATTTTAGTATTTTGGCCTTGTCGACCTTTTTAATGACCTAAAATGTAATTTAGGTCATTGTACTGTATAAATTGAGGGTTTTTACCTTCATTTTTTCATCATCTTTCACTCACTCATTAGTGAGGTCTGAAATTTCTACCATTCTAATGGTTCTTGTCTTAAATTAGGAGGTGCACTTGTTGAAGGAAGACATTTTTGGACTTTTATTGGCATTTTGGCATTTCTCTTGGTGGAATGTATTACAACTAGGGTTTGCTATATGATTTCTTGGTTAAATGTAAGTGAATTTATGCAAAACTTCTTAATTGAATGGTTGTAGTATTGTTTATCTTTCATTTATGGTTATAATTTGTTGAATTAAACCCTAGGTGACAAGCACACATTGAAGGTCCTTGTCTCATGTCCCTACCAAGGTTTTAAGCCATTTTATTTGTTGAAGTGAGATAGAGCATTGCCTTAGCAACACTCGTTTCCTTCTTTCTAGCCTTTGATTTGTTGAAGAGGATAGAGCCTTTCCATAGCAACAATCCATCCATGTTTTTCCTGCTAGCCACTTTTTTGTTATTTGTTGATCTAAGAAGGAGAAAACACACCAAGGCCTAGTTCCCCTACACCTTGGTGAGCCGATTTTCCCTAGGGTTTGCCTAGTAATGCCTTGCTTTAGCAACACATTTCTTACAAACCCTCTCATCTTACCTCTTATCAACCATTATTCAAGCTAGTCGTTGCCATTAAGCTAAGGAAGGAGAAAATGCACCAAGGCCTAGTTCCCCTACACCTTGGTGAGTCGATTTTCCCTGGGGTTTCATCCTTGAGGCCTTGCCATAGCAACACCTCAGGGTTTAACCCTCTTGTACTTAGTCTTACCATTATCAATTGATCCTTCAGCCTTTGTGTCCTCCTTTTGACTCCATATACCCTAAGAACACACTGATCTAAGGCCACATGTGTTGAGTGACTTGATCTCACAAACTTCCAATACCTTTGAACAAAACCTAACCATACTAACCCTAGCCTAGACTAACTCTACTAACCCTAGTGTTGTCGTCACCTTTCTTGTGCTATAAACACCTTTTTGTAGCTATCATTTTACTTCTAAAGCAATTGAATGGTTGGTCAAGGCATTATCTATGAAGTGTTAATTTTTTACATTGAATGCCAAGTTTCTTTAGCATTTATTGAGAAGTGATATTGTAACCATTACTATTGTACAAACATTGACTTCATCAATATTTATTATTGAATTGATCATTATCAAAAAATTCATTGATTATATGAAGTACTAACCAGCAAGCAAGCTTGCACATGTAGTTTTATCTTTGCTTTGTTCTTGGGTAGGTGATCTTATTAGTTATTACTTCTGGTTATCTTTATTGGTTATAAGCCGGACTTTCTGATCAGGTGGTGACTTGTGAGGGGGACTATTATCACTTATCCTTTCTAATCCCTTTGCCTTCTCGAAACCCCAAAACACCGGGGACGTCTCCCCTGGGCCTTACCTCCCTAAATAGAAAGAACCTTCCCATCGAGGTGACAATGGGTGGGATTGGTTCAGTTACACCAGTTTGACCTCTTTTCCTCCATATTTTATCCTAAGTACAAATTGTGCGATAACATTTTGGCATCGTTGTCGGGGAACACTGAGTCAAACCTTCCTCAAGATGATATGTTTCGGTAAGCCTTGCCTCTAGAGTCTTTATCTTACAAGCTTACCTGGTGACTCCACTTAGGGTGTTTGCCCTTATCTTTGATAGTTTCAAGAAAATTATTTGGCGACTCCATTGATGACGAAACCAAATATGACTTCTCAATGGGACCTGGGGAATTTCAAACCCCTTGACATGAGTAAAATCCCAGGATACCCTCGACAAATGCCCCCGAAGTATGAGAAATGGCTCCCTAGATTCACTGGTAGTGATGGGGAAAGAGTCAATTATCATATGAGTGATTTTTGGGCTTTCTTTCAACTCCATCCTATCAATGATGATGTTGAAGATTTGGTTATGAATATTTTATCTACCACTCTTTATGGAAATGCTAGGAAGTGGTATGAAAACCTCCCCAATGCCAGCATCACAACTATGGAACAGTTGGAAGAGACCTTTCTCAAATCTTGGGGTTTGAAATTGGAAGATATCCAAACGTTTCTAAAATAACTCGAGTATGCAAAACAAACTAAAGATGAGACTGTCTGGGACTTCCAACATAGATTTCAGATATTTCTATATCAGATTCCTAGAGACCATTATCCTGAAGACAAGTACCTCTTAGATCTCTTTACAAATGCACTCTTGGCGCATTTAGGATTTCTCTTAAGTAAAAAGAGGCCAAAAACACTCCATGAAGCTTATAACATGGCCATGCAGATTGAGTTAAATATCTCCTTGTCCAAAGGAAAACACACTTCCTGTCTATGGACCAAAATCAATGGCCATACTATGGACACTCTTAGTTTGATAAAACTAGTTTCCCTTGAAACCTTTACTGATGATTCACAAGAAAGAAGGGAACAAGTTTTTGACCAGTAGAATGAAGACAGGGTTAAGGAGATGGAACCTAAGCAAAGTGATGAAGTATCAACCTGGGCTCCTCCTAATGAGACCATCCAAGAGCCTATTTCTCCTGCACAACAAAAAGACGATGAGGTTAGTTTCTTTCCATTTCAGGATCTAGATGACACCTTGTTCCATGATTCAGAAAATGAAGGAGAAATCAAAGCCTTGAACGAAGTGAATATTCCTTGCTGTACAATTGAAGAAAAAGGGGCAGTTCATGAGGATGAAACAATAACGCATGATGAAAACACAAAAGTCCTCAAATCTCCTGTACAAGAAGAAACAGTGAGTTACCCTCCTCCCCAAAATTTTGATGATGCTCTACTTTATGATGAGGGAAATGAGGAGGAGATAATTGAGTCTTTGAATGTTTCAAGTCCGACATGTTATGATAAATATAGTGACACAGTTGATAACATTGATGAGTTCATACATGTTGGGAGACATAGGTGGAGTATAGTTGGTTATGACGTGGATCCCATCTATGACATTGAGATTCATTGCCAAGGGTTCCCTTTACAATTATCACATCAGATTACTCTTAACCAATGTAAACAAGGAGATGATATTTTTACCCATACTTTTCAAAAACCCAAGGATGACCTAGTACCCTGTTTTCCTGATGATTTTCAATCTTACCTTGAGGGTTTTGATGAGTACTCCTCTGAGCACTTAGACTCTTTCCATGAAGATGATCATCAACCACTGTTGTGTTGAGATCTTGATAGGAGTAAGGACCTTATTTTCTCAATGAAGGATCCTTGTGAAAATGTTTCCCAGCCACCTCCAATCACCCTACCTTGATGTGTCTCTAAAGGTGTAGTTGGGAGTTATTTTTCTGATGGGAAAACCCTAGATTCCAAGGGTTGGTTGGATACTAAAATTTTGAGTTTGTTATCTCAGTTTTAATTTGTTACATTGAAGTGTTAATTTGTTACATTGAATGCCAAGTTTATTTAGTATTTATTGAGAAGTGATATTGTAACCGTTGCTATTATACAAACATTGACTTCATTAATATTTATTGCTCAATTGCTCATTATCATAAAATTCATTGATTATATGAAGTACTAACCAGCAAGCAAGCTTGCACATGTAGTTTTATTGTTGTTTTGTTCTCGGGCAAGTGATTTTATTGGTTATTACTTCCGGTAATCTTTATTGGCTATAAGCCGGACTTTCTGATCAAGTGGTGACTTGTGAGGGGGATTATTATCACTTAGCCTTTCTAAGCCCTTTGCCTTCTCAAAACCCCAGGTCACCGGGGACGTCTCCCCTGGGCCTTACCTCCCTAAATAGAAATAACCTTCCCATCAAGGTGACAGTGGGTGGGATTGGTTCAGTTACACCAGTTTGGCCTCTTTTCATCCATCTCTTATCCTAACTACAAATTGTGCGATAACAGGCCGGTTTAGCTCCAGGCCCCCTTTACCTTAGCATGAGACCAACGTTGGGACTAAGTCCTCCAGACTTCGACCTTCGGTTGTTCTCCATTTCTAAACTCTGATTTCCCCCAGAGTTGCAATTCTTCGAACCCTATAAATAAATCCCCTAATACAAATGAACGGTCAAGATTTAATATCCTATCAATAACTCCCCTAGTACAAATGAACGGTCGAGATTTAATCTCCCATCAAATAGACAGTCCCGCCCCCAGCTGGAGGCTTCAACGGAATCAACGTTTGCGACTTAATCAAATGTTGAGATGAACAAATCTCAACCAATTCAGAAATTCAGTGCTCCGGGGCTCCAGAATATTTCCATTCCCGAGTCTTCCACTTCCCCATAGTGGCAATCCACTGAAGTACTTACACTGTCCATCCACGGTTTAATTGGACGATCAAGATTTAATATCACATTGGGACGGTCCTTACACACTTCAAAATTTTCGACACTCCAGGCTGCAGGATATTTTCATTCCCGATTCTACCACTTCCCCGAATTGACAATCCATCGAAGTACTCACCCATATTCCCTCTGCTTGATCCAACAGTTGAGAAGGTCCCGAAGGAATCCTAGATCGACGGGATATGTGCCTTCGCGAATTTAGGCTTTGGTACTTTTCATTGATAGAAACATGGAAACCCCTGCAGTCAATACTCTCAGAGATGGCACGACGCGCTAACGTCACCTAGGGTGACACGGACCCACAACACATGTGCCACATGTCACTAAAAAATGAACAGATCGAGGTCTAAAAGGTACCAAATCTGGGTGACACGTGTCTCCACATAGAACCCCTGCCACATGGCATAAGCCACATCATCAACCACACTGACGATCCACAATCACTTCTCCAGATCTAATTGTGCACATGACATCACAACTTTACACTTTCGTGCATTCGGGGCTTCGGTGCTTTGGGGTTTTTCTCTACAACATACTTAGTATTCCCCAGAGTGGCGAAGTTCTGAAGCCCGAACTTCGCTACCCTTCTACCACTGCTATATCCAAAAGCCCACAACACTCCCAAAGTCCTTCCTTCGATCTAACAGTCGACGAGAATTTCGAGACTTCATCTCTCCGAGGCTCTAGGTTGTAGCATTTAAACAAATTTTAAAACTCCCGAAGTGAAATCTCCTGAAGCGGTCAACACCGAGTGAAAACGATCGACGATGGAGATTCCCCCATGCCTCCTTTAAGATTAGATAGCTAATGATACTCCGCGACTCGGTCCTTCAAGAGTTTAGACTTTGCCTACATACCAATATCGTCGAAGCGACAAAGTTACGAAGTCTTACCTTTCGTGCTTGGCTTCGATTGATGATTGATCAACTAGATCTGATGGCTAGGACTTAATCTTCCCAATTTATTTATTTCACCTCTATCAGATGGCCCCTGCTCACCTGCCCTTCGATCCAACGATCCAGATCTCCCTTGATCTCATGCTGGCAATCGCTCCCGAATTCGAAAGGGACGGTCACGATCTTTCAATCCCTTATAAAGGGTCTCTAACGTTCTGACTTCTATGTGGACTCTAAAATGCTATTTCTCCTTAGCTTCACGATTTCAAGGTCATAATTGATCTCAACCATGATACTTTAACCAACATATCCGGCCCATATCGGCCCGGTGTTTCAACCACTAGCTCGGATACCATTATGTAACATACCCAGCCACCCACAGGCCGGGCTACGCTACCTCAAGCCCACTTCTGGACTTATTTCGACTTCTGATCTAACTTGTAATTAATAAAGATGCATGCAGTAGTCGCATGCATAGATCAGAGTTCATGCTACAACATAATTAAGAAGAACCATATGTCGCACACAACAATGACCAACAAGCATGCATACTATGGATACAAAGTTCATAGATAAATAAATACACAATGAAATAATTACACAAGTAAATAAAACCATAACATAGAGCACTTATCTTTAATGAAATGAATCACCAACTAGTTGCAGACCAGGGATGTTTCACCCAATCATAGACACTATTGTTCCAAGTCTCAAAACCAGTGTCACCGCTGATCCAGGGCTATGAATCCACAAGGACACTTCTAGAGTTTCACTCGGCTTCCCAAACCAGTCAACACTCAATCTCTCACAAGATTTTCAGAACCCACAACAATCCAAAGTACACCGGCTCTCTTCTACCCATACTACACAACCCAAGAGAATGGACCCCCTTCTCTACCATGCAGTCCCTTAGGCTATCCATCTCCTTCCAGGGATCTAGTGCAGTTGGTCCAGAATCTCCATGCTGGGACTCTCAAGACTCACAGCTGTGAGAAAAACTAAACACAGACCAAAGATTCTCATATATGCAGGTCTTGATTCATGGTTGGAATACACCAGAAGTCTCTACAACCAACAAAACCATGGATCCTCTCCAACAACCCATTTTCCTTTCTCGAGCCAAGACATGAAATAAGGAAAGGCGATTGGGTGAAATAATGGATGGAGTGAGAACATAACGAAAGGTGTGAACAACGAGCAATTGAGTGAGTGAGTGAATGAGTGACGAAGAAACAACCAGGAGAAAAAGAACGAGAACCCCCAAACAGACCAAGGATGGGTTTGTGTAATTCTTAGAATTTATGAACCATTTGGCCTTCCCCCAAAGAAGCTCATGTAATTGTTATTCTCCATTAAAACAAAATGGGTAAATAAAGTATAAAATAAATACTTATCCCCTCAAGCCCCCTCTCTTGTGGAACCATATCCCT
>SNQJ01S0005771.1:127789-163980 GCA_010110895.2 Picea sitchensis
ATGTGAGGTAGCAGAAAAATGCAAAGGGGTTATATGGCCCAAAAATTTGGTAAAGTAGAGAGAAGAAAATATAAAGGGAGAAAAAGAAAAGGGAAGAGAGAGAGAAGGAAGATCCGAGGGATGACAGGGTAGGGCCAAGGTGGCCAAGTAGATGGCATGGTTGCCTCACCTATTGACAAGTGGACACATATGCCATGTCAACAAGTACATCTCATCCACTTCAATAAGGATGACATGTCAACAAAGATAAAGGTTAAAAGAAAATTCATGTGGTATGATGGATGAAAATAAAAGGTCATGGATGAAAGAACAATAAGAAGAATTCTTTCCCATGACATCCTCATGAAGCAGGGAAGTAACCATATAGATAATTGCTTAATTATAATTGCATTGGAAGTGTATATTTTATTGAATACCTTCTTATATTGTGGAGTTGGGAACTCCTGTGAATAAGATAATTTCTAAATGTTAATAGTTATAACATGTATGCTTACTAGATGGTTATTGTAGGAACATCTTAATAATGAAGGCGTGGGTTTAGTACTTGGAATGATGAACACCAAGTATGGTGATATTCCAAAGGAAAAAGAATGCAATACCAACTACAACAAACAAGTATATTCGCAACAAGAAGAACACAATGCTAGGGATAAAAGGCATTGGACAAATAAAGGTCCAATGAATCTAGAAGATGAAATGTGGGAAGCATACTCACAACTATTCTAAGATTTTGATGTAAAAATTGTATGTATTTATATACCTATATGGTGGCCCTCGGGGTGTAGGGAAGTTGATGATGGAGTGTACTATTAAGACACTCCATTATGTGAATTCATCGGTTCAAAACCACAACTTACCTTTTGTTTCATGTATGGAGCATCGTGGAAACACATGGAGGTTATAATGGTAGCAGTTGGATAACGTGACCAAGTGTTATGCGAGTATTGTCTGACTAGTTGTTGATTCCTCTAGTCACTATATATGTGTGTGTGTGTGTGTGTGCACTGAGGAAAGTGAAAAAATAAGGGGGAGGGGAATGTAACACCCCAATTTTGATCCCCATAAATGTAATGTACTGTAAATAGGTGATTTAGGTTGGTGAGCCAAATAATATGGCTGAGGACCAAGTAATGTAAATGATGTACATATTAATAAAAAAATACATTGTTGGCTATGAGACATGAGGGACTAAATCAATGGGGGGATATGACTTCATGAGAGAGGAACAAGAGGGGCCTAAGGCGGCCCAAAGGGGCCAAGTCTTGGAAACAATATTATTTTATTATAACCCAAAGTCCTTACCTTATCTTATGTAAAAGGTTATAAACCTTGAAATGCATGAAAAGTAGTTGGGGAGGATTTCCTTGAGTGCCAAGTGGAAAGTTACAAGCATGCATAATTATTCCTTGTTTTTGGAGCTGGTCATCATTCTACCATCACTCTACTTGGGAGGGAGATACAAGAGTAATAGAGCCAAGCTTGTAGTGGCGCTTGAATTATATTTATGTTGTGAAAATTGATTCTAAGAATCCCTATAGATCCCAACATTGATATTTTCTTGGCCAATATGTGTTGAAGCCTGATAAGGGGTGTGGTAGCCCGAGGGATTGCATTTTAGATAAGGGAATCCACCCTTTGGATTGTGCATACTGAATGGGGAAATAAAGTCGTTGATTGGGATGTTGGCATGAGTGAATAATTTGGAAATTAGTTGGAATTAGGTTGAGAGGGTACGTTTTTTCCTTATGGACTCATAGCCCTAGCTTAGGGGTGGTTTGTTGCAGAAGGACCTGGTGCAACAGTTCCTATGGCTGGGAGGGATGTCCCACATTAGCAGCTAGTCAGTGTCTTTCATTATTAAAGACAAGTGTTATATTATTTGTGCTTCTATGTTGTTTATTATGTGTAAAAATGGGTTAAATTGATGTTTGCTTAAAGAATACTTCTACATTTTAAATTTATGCATGTTTACATGAATGTCATGAGTCTGCATGTCCTTTTGAATATATAATTTCATCATATGACAGATAATGTTTTTTATATGGTATCAGAGTTTAATGATATGGTGAATTTGTAGAAATTGGGGAAAAATTTTGAGTAACCCACCATCCTAGTAGGTATAGGGGTGGTTGGGTACGTTACAAATACACTAAATTTTCACAACTCCAATGGGGAATTCCTATCAACCCTTCCCTTCTCAAGTGAAGGTGTTCTTTATTTTTCTCTTTTCTTCCTAAATACATATTTGTTTCCTTACAATAGGGAAAAAAATTTTTCTCATCTACCCCAAATGTCAAGTGAAGAGCTCCACTTCCATGACTTCATCCTTGCCCCAAGGGTCATCTAAGATTCCCCCTTCTCTTATATTTTAATTCTTAACTATGGAGACGGTACAAAAAAATGTCATCAACATGTCATGTCACTTTGAAATGGATGCAACGAATGTTCGTCATTCAACCCACATCCAATATGTTGATCCAAAGTTTCCCCAAGGCCTTAACTTTTTGTGAGGTCCTTCCCTTTGTCCCCCTATTTCACCTTCATCTCTCCCCCAAGATCAAATATTAGAATATACCAACCTTTCAATTCCACTTGATTCTAATGCTCTGTAGGAAGGTAGTACTTCATCCCAAACCAATGACCAATATAGATCATTCAACCTAGTCAAATCATTATGCAAGGAATGGGTTGCCTATTTTCTCTAGCACATAATTTCTTAGGTCCTTAAAGGGACATTTTCACCTTCTCCTCAATGGTAATTTATCCATGTGACATGTCAAAGCACTCTACCTTAAGTGGTAGTACCCCAACATGTCTCCCTTATAGTCTCTCAAGACTTCTAAAGAAGCCTTATTCCAACTCAACCTTTGACCCAACCTACAAAAATTACTGTGACCATTGGTTCTATGAGCATTTCCATTCTCATGTAGTCTCTCTAACCTTTCCTCTAAACATCCACAAAAAGAAAAATCAAAACATGGGGAACCAAAACATGAGCCAAGTACCACAAGTTCAACCAAGACAAGTTATTCATTCAAAAATACCACAATCTCAAACTAGCCAAGAAAACATGTTCAACATACTTCCTTATGCCCCTTCACCTCCCTTCAATGGATCTTGTCCTCATCTAATTATACATAAAATGAATACTCAATCTATAGCCAATCTTACATTCCAATAATGACACTTGTAACGTCCCCACTATAATCCTAGTTTAATTAATGCATAATGTAGATATGAAATGTGGCCACAACTAAGCGATGTATATGCAAATTGTATTTTTGAATTCTAAATAAATAAAATGTGATGTAATATATACCTGGTCAAATCCCACATGTGAAAAGTTCTCTTAACAAAACCCTGCTACAGTTCCAAGCTTGAACTGCTTTCAATTCCAAACTCACAAGCCGAATTCTCTCATCAGATACATAGAGGTGCTTAAGCCTTAGCATTCTCTGTCGTTGGCGCCAAGTCTTCCCTAAAAATACCAATCCTTCCTTGTATTTGGTTGCTAATCCCTTTCCTTTCACGCAACCACAAGCTATGACCAGGTGCATGTTCACTTAAGCGCCTTTCACTGAGTGTTAGTCCTCAAATGACCAAGTGTTAGATCCAAAACTTCCAATCGAGATGATCTGATATGACGTGGACCACCTTCCTCATGTCCCTTCCTGTATGGGTGCTTACATCAGCTGACGTATCCCAAATCTTGAGATTTCAGGATATTGGAGAACTGGGGTTACTTTACTATACAAGTTATCTTGTCAAGGGATGATATAATATCGACCATAGATCTCCTCTCATGATGGATGGTCATATCTCTTCCTTAAGAAATGACACTCACCTTTATATCTGGATAATGAGTTAACTCGTGCACAAGTTTAAGTCCCATGATCAATGCACGTTGTTGATCCTTCCCTTAAACAGACGATTGGATCCTCTACAACCCACAACAAATCAACCTTGATACGATTGACATCACCTGCCACGTATGTTAGATGTCAAATCACCAGGACGTACAATGCTTCTCAACAAATAATTTCACTGCGGTCCGAGATTTGAAATGATCTAGATCATTGATCCTGTTAGTGATCGATGATCATGATTTCACCATATATAAATCTAGTCTAAGGGATTTGGACCGTTGATCTGACAAATTTATCCCGGATTTAATCTTCGCCATTATTCCTTACTAGAATGGATTTACCATCTCAAACCTAACTTCCTTGTACTTTCTACCTCCCGATGCAATATCATCTGTTGATCCAACTCTGGATTTGATGGTCATATTTATTCCCTTCATCAGACCATCAAGACTCTATCAAATACCAAGTTAAGTGAAATCTCCAAGAGGTGATGCCCACTGTTTCGAGAACTATCATTTCTCCATACGACAAATTATCACGATTACTCCTTCACTTCGATCCAATGATAAATTTGGATCGTTGATCTTGACAAGTGATCAATGATCAACGGTTCTAGTTCTTCGATTTATCAATGTTGGTTCTAAAGGAAATTTGGGTTTCGTACTTCTTCCTTTGAGCACTACATTAACTATGGAACCTGAAATTAACAATTAAAGATGATTCACTCATCTCCTTCTCCCAATCCCATAGAGATTGTATTTGGTGCCTCTCACCCTCCGGTTTTAATCTCAATGCAATACACATAGATATACAAATCAAAATAATGACAAGAGAATCACATACCAACACATAACACAATGTTGTTTCAATTAAACTATACAGAATTTACATAAGGCCTTTTTCCAATCTTGGACTGATTAATCAATTAACAGGCCTCTGATTTGGCCCTTGGCCACACTTGGTCTCTACTACTCGCAATCATTTTTTCTCACTCTATCTTTTTAATTCGAACCCCCTTTTATTATCGTTGTATTACAACTTAAAAACATAATATGAACTATCAAATAGTTTAGATCCTACCTATACTCCACAAAATATGTAATATAACTCAAGGATCTCTGAGATCCACAAAAATCTCCATGATATTTTCACCTAACCCTAAGATCTCTCTAGATCTCTATACACTCTCGAAATCTGCATGACAAAGCAGGTTCAATTACATTTCAATCTCAACAATCTCTCTCTCACAAGGCTTCTAGAACTTAATTAAAAGCATAGAAATTACAATAAATTTAAATTAGGGAACCCACTCCCTTGATAAAATCAAAGACCCCTAAGTCTAGTCATCAAGATTGACTTTGGAGACAAAATGCTTCTGCATCAGACTCCTAGGATTGAAATTATTCATGAACTCCACATCATGTGTATTCAATTACTTCATTCTCCCTTGATCCCATTGTTGATGTTATCCACATGCTTTGTTGTATGATTCTTCACTGTTTCCCTCCATCTGCCAGGATCCCAAATTTTATGCTACTTCTCACCATTCACCTTGTTGCATTGTTGTTGCCTACAACCCCCACGGATCCCATACTTTACATTGTTGTTGAGCAAACTCTTTGCTTCCTTCAATAAGATGCATTTGCATACTGCACTTCTTCTATTTCCCCTGATAACTCCACCTGGAAATCTCCATCATATGTTTCCAGAATCCATCCCATCCAATGTCCAGTCTGGTGTTCAGCTGGTACACATCACTGTTGTAATTCTGTTGCAGATTATCACAAAAAAAAATTATGGCTGTTGCCATCTCCTCATCCTCATACCTCTGTTTTTCCTCAAACCTTTGAGAACACTACTCACTAAATAAAATTTTATGTACCCAATATTTCATATCCTTAAATTGCATGTTTAATCTACATGATTGATCAAATAAACTTTGTTCCTAGATTTGATTAAAATGGCATATTTTCAATAAACACTTCATACATTTTTCAATGATCCTATACCAATGATAATTATCATATACCAATGATCATTATCACCATCATTATCCCTCACTATCATTTCTTCTTTGGCAAGTTCCATACTTGCATCATTGTAATCATGTATATCCCATTCCAGGATTTCATGTAATTCATCAGTTGAAGTATCTCCAAAGCCAACTCATTGTCCTATGTACATCTGCATCCTCTTCAACACCTACATCCTTTGAACATGCATAACTTTCCATTTGACTGATTCGATGAGACAATGTTGTCTCTTCCATGCATTCATAAAACAATTTATCCTCTTCCATGATAGCTTGTGGTGGTTGTCTATCCTCATAACCTGCACGATATGCAATCACATACAACTCATTAGCCTTAAAAATATGAGACTTTTGATTCTCTTCATATGATTCTAGCATCAATTCTTCATGTAGAAATAAATTCCTCAAACTATCCATGAGTTATTCATCTTGTTGATCTGATTTCTCCATTGTGGCAGCATCATTTCCAATTCCATCATCTTCCATGTTTGTAAACACATGCTCAATAAAAAAAAATTATATTTCAGACATCCCTTCTAATAGTTTCATCTCCTCATCAAAGTTTATGAGCATTTCATCTAAATGTTTCTCTTCATATCCTTGATCATGTGCATGGCTATCTCCACAAACCAACTTTCTCATGTTTGTTTTACTAACAGGTCCTTGTAGTTTCTCTTCAACATCTGTATTTATCAACTGTGTTTGGACTCCTCTCTGATTACCTTTATGAGACAATGGTTCCTCATCTCCTCTTAGAACAAAATATGATTTTTGTCCTCCTTCACCTTCCTCTATCTTTATGACAGCTTCAAATGACTATCCATCATGTACAAAACCTACAACCATACACAAATTATCATATTTTAAAATATAAGTCTTTTTGGCCCCATTTTATACCTCTACCATAAAATCTTCATGTTGATACGAACTTGTCCAATAGTTCATGAGACCCTCATCTGATTTCTCATCAGGATTCTCACCATTCTCTCCAAGGAATGATCCCTTCTCTAGTTCACATAAGTGAACTTCCTCCTCAAATTAAATTGCTCTGAGTTCTTTCTTCAATATAGCGCACAATTTGTGCTTCAGCTTCACAACATATGCCATTTCACCCTCTTCTTCCTTAGTGTCCATTCATATCTCTGGTCTTCCTCACTTTCTTGTAGCAGTTGTTCCACATGATTGAGTTGTGTCTTTAATTCAATCATTTTCTTGTCAAATTCCTCATCATTCATCCTCTCTATGCCAATTGCTCTGGCATTTTCTTCCATCTTCCTATGGCTTCCTCTTGAAACTTTGACATGACTATTAGAAGTCATCTCCATCTCTCACCTTGGTGAGTTTGTTCTTTCCCACTATGAGTCTGCATCAAGACTTTCCTCTGTAACAAGCCTCAATACTTGCTACACAATACCTCACCAAGATTTCTCCTGAACTTGACCTTTTGGTATTCTTATGGTTCTATCTCCTAGAACCTTCTGAGCACTCCTTCTCTCCTTTGGCTTCTACACCTATTCAATTTCCTTTGAGAACTTCACCAGTCCTCTTATTTTCAACAATTGTCACAGTTTCTCCTGCTGTGAGGGTTCTACTACCATAGGATTCTTTAAGAGCCTCACTTACTCTCGTGTCACAACTTTCTTGGTTGTAATGGATGCCCAAATTTCTTTCCTTATGTTTCTACCTGCAATCACAATTATATCTTCACTAGATTCGATCATAAAAAATTAACACAATACCTGCAAGATCTATTCCATGATCTTGTCCTTCAACATCTCTTCCTTAGCTAGATTAGCCTTCATTCTGCAAGACCTCACTGTAATTAGACCTTTACCATCTGTAAGCAAATCCTTTTTTGATCCAATCCTCTATCTACAATGTTTTGTTATAGATTACATTGTTCTTCATTCCCTAAAGAATATACTTCCTCTACTCTCCAAAGGAAAAATTCTTATTATAAATTCCCTTATCTTTGAGACTTAACCACTTTGTCTTCAACCTACATTTATAATTTTCTTGGAATTCGTCTCTTGTAACTACTTGAACAAGTAGTAATATGCTATCTATGATTTCCTTGTTTCTCAAGAGCACACTTGCTATGAATTCCTTTCCAAAGAATATACCATTAACTCTCTGATCACATAAAAAGGATAAAACCACTTTGCCTATCAGATTCCATTAAATATGAATTGTTGCAAGATTCTAAAAATTCACTGCTCTAATTGAATTCTCCCAAGAGAAAATATCCAACTTCATATCATTATCCCACTCTGATACCAAAATTGATAGATACCCGGTCGGATCCCACATGTGCAGAGTTCTCTTAACAAAACCTGCTACAGTTCCAAGCTTGAATTGCTTTCAATTCCAAACTCACGAGCCCAATTCTCTCATAAGATACACAAAGGAGCTTAAATATTAATGTTCTCTGTCATTGGCACCAAGTCTTCCTTAAAAATCTCAAGCCTTCCTTGTACTTGGTTGCTAATTCCTTTCCTTTCACACGACCACAAGCTATGACCAAGTTCTTGTTCACTTGAGCACCTTTCACCGAGCGCTAGTCCTCAAATGACCAAGTGCTAGAACCACGGCTTCCAATCGAGATGATCTGATATGACGTAGATCACCTTCATTGTGTCCCTCCCTGTATGGGTGCTTACATCAGCTAACGTATCTCAGATCTTGGGATATTGGAGCACTGGGGTTACTTTACTATATGCATTATCATGCTGAGGGCCAATATAATATCGACCGTAGATCTCCTCTCATGATGGATGGTCAAATATCTTCCTTAATCCATGAAACTCACCTTTGTATCTGGCCAATGAGTTAACCTGTCCATAGGTTTAAGTCTCGTGATCAATGCACACCGTTGATCCTTCCCTTAAATGGATGGTTGGATCCGCTACAACCCACAACAAATCAACCATGATCCGATTGACGTCACCTGCCACATATGTCAGATGTTGTATCACCGCCATTGATCTAGCAACTTTATCCCAAATTTAATCTTCTCCATTGATCCTTACTAGAATGGATTCGCCATCTCAACCCTAACTTCCTCGTACTTTCTACTTCCCGATGCATTGTCATCTGTTGGTCCAACTCTGGATTTGAAGTTCAGATTTATTCCCGTCATCTGACCATCGAGACTCTATCAAATACCAAGTTATGTGAAATCAACAAGAGGTGATGCCTGCTGTTTTGAGAACCGTCGATTCTCCATACAGCAAATGATCATGATTACTCCTTCACGTCGATTCTCCATACGGAAAATGATCATGATTACTTCTTCACTTTGATCCAACGTTAAATATGGATCGTTGATCTTGACAAGTGATCAACGATCAACGGTTCTAGTTATTTGATTTATCGATGGTGGTTCTAATGGAAATTTGGGTCTCACACTTCTTCCTTTGAGCACTAGATTAACTATGCAATTTGAAATTAACAATTAAAGAAGATTCACTCGTCTCCTTCTCCCAATCCTGTAGAGATTGTATTTGGTGCCTCTCACCCCACGGTTTCAATCTCAATACAATACACAAAGATATACAAATTGGAATAATGACAAGAGGATCACATACCAACACATAACACAATGTTGTTTCAATTAAACTATACAAAATTTAAATAAGTCCTTTCTCCAATCTTGGCCTAATTAATCAATTAATTGTCCTATGATTTGGCCTTTGGCCACACTTGGCCTCTACTACTCGCAATCCTTTTTTCTCACTCTATCTTTTTAATTTGAACCCTCTTTTATGCTCGTAGTCTTAGAACTTAAAAGCATACTTTGAACTATCAATTAGTTCAGATCCTACCTATACTCCACAATATTTGTAATCTAACTCAAGGATCTTTGAGATCCACAAAACTCTCCATGAGATTTTCACCTAACCCTAAGATCTCTTTAAATCTCGATACACTCTCGAGATCTACTTGACAAAGCAAATTCTATTACATTTCAATATCAACAATCTCTCTCACACAAGGCTTCTATAACTTAATTAAAAACATAGAAATTACAATAAATTTAAATTAGGGAACCCACTCCCTTGATAAAATCAAAGACCCCTAGGTCTAGTCATCAAGATTGACTTTGGAAACAAAATGCTCCTACATCATGATGCCAGCTATTTGGGGATATGAACAGAGATGGGGGTTGATTAATCCACAAGAGAGGGGAATGTCTAGGAGTGTCTAAGAGGGGTCCAATAGGGAATTATCCATGTCTATTAATTCAACCCACTTCCTAAAATTACTATTGGCATATGAACCTTCTAATTTTTAATTGAGAGTTACCAAGGCCAATCAATGAATACATATAAGAGGGTGGATGTGAGGAGTCACATCCCATAGTTACTGGGAGCATGGGGGTTGAGTACAATCATCTTGGGGAATTGTGTAAGTCAAACAAGCAAGAAAATGAGGAAATTCGTATGGGGGGAGTAGGTAGTTTTAGAAAGTCATGTTTTGGTATGAACAAGAAGCAAAGAACATGAAATAAGAGCAATAGAGCTAGAGAAACCATGGAGGGAGAATTATGGAGCGAATTTGAAGCAAAATACTAAAGAGCTAGGTTGTGAGGTCTTAAGAGTGAACTCGTGTGTGAGTTTCACTATAACAACAAATGATTGTTGTTGTTTTCCTAGAAGCGATCTCCCTTGAGTTTCCCAATAGTGAGATTCCTAGTTACATGTGCCAAAGACCCTAATAAATGAATGTGATGCCCAATGGACAAAGAGAAGTGAAGAGGTACATTCCTTAGGTTTAGTAGGTTGAGAGGAAGAGAGATGGTGGAAAATTGGGATAATTGTAGAAGAATACCAGTGGGTTGTGGGATTATCTGAGTTGTGAGTGGACAAGAAGAGATCACCCTCTTTTGTGGATTGTTAGACCCAACTTGGGGGTGACTTGCTATTGATATTTGGAACAACAAGTTCATGGTTTGGTGAAATGTTTATCCCAAGCAACTGGTTGCACAACTATTTTAAAAGATAAGTGTTTTGTCTTATTTTTGTGTTGTATTATGAGTTTGATTGTTGTGTGTTAACTCTGTGTTTGAGAATGATTTATATGTTTTTGTATTTGAGTTTATTAGTTGCATTTTATGTTTATTTTAGAATGTTGTAGATGCATTTAGTCCATGGTTTCAACAAATGATTAAAACTATATGTTTTCATGTAGTTGGTAAGCTACGTGATTAGTTAGCATAAAAGTTTAATTTTATGAGTATTTTCACATGTAATGTTCCTCAGTAAAGCTGGGGGATGTGTAAAAACCCACCATTCGATCATCAACTAACACAAAACAATATAGTTCCAAAGAGGCAATTTTTTTAATTCATTTTCTAACTTATTATACCAGAGTTAACTACAACAAAGCCATTAAAAAGAAGTGTGATTAGAAGAAATAAACTCCTCTTCATCTAATTCATCACTAAAATAAGGCCAATTTGCCTAAACCATAAGGGTTGTCCCCATATTACATACCTAATGAACATGCTACATACCTCGGTGAACTTGCCTTCTACTTTATTAGGTAAACAAGGGCAGTTGCGAAGCAACAAGTCCCTGCCAAAAGAGTATGCTATGAAGTCATCAGTATGAGTAGGAAGTCTTATTAGGAAGTATGCTATGAAGTAATCAGTATGAGTAGGAAGTCTTATTAGTATTACAAGTAAGTCAAGATTTTATTAGTAGCATAGTAGCCATTGCATTTGATAGTAGCCAGTATGAATTCTATCTTGGAGTACCAAGCTTCAAGAGTAAGTGTTTATTTTTACCATGCACTCTTACCAAGCCAAGAAGGAGACCCAGATAGCTCTTACCGAGAAGCCTACATCAATAATTGCAGGTGGGATACATCAATGTTGAACACCAGCCAATCTACACTACTCGTCGGTCCATCGTCAAAGAATAAGGAATAGAGCACATGCACTTGGAATATAACCTCCAACATTGGAGGAGAAAATACCACAACTATAGTCGCCACCAACTAATTACACTTACAAAACCTCTTGTAAGTAATGTCCAGAAATCAGACAACAACTAGCATTGTGAAATTATAGTAATTAGTGGCAAGTTTCCCCCAATGATTATTCAGTTCACACATATCGTTTGGATCATCTATTAGATGTATGCTAGGAATGCAATAAAGGCATCTGCTAGCAATATCAGAATGTATTGTTCCCCCTTTGGAATATATAAATGATCATGATCTCCACTTTGCCTTTATGCATAAAAGGTCATAAAAGTAAACAAAGCCTAGCACAATTCCAATTGCCAAAGAGACAATTGTATCCGCTGGTATCATCAGTGGACGTGAGAGCCCCACATGCAAATACAACTGTTGGGTATGCTCCATACTACTACTACAACTGTTGGGACTCTTTGTGATGATGTGTTTTAATAGTGTCAATGGGTAATGTTTTCAGACGACTCTGCTTCCCAGGAGCACTAGATCCCCGCAAAGTTAAAGGAAAAATTGGTGTCTGCCTTCATGGTATCAATGCAAAACTTGAGAAAGGTGAAACCGTTCGAATAGCAGGAGGAGTAGGCATGATTCTCTGCAATGCACCCGATGGAAAGACAGACATTTCTGCAGACATTTATTCTCTTTCTGCTACACATTTGAATGCACTTGATGGAGCGACGGTTTTTAACTACATCAAATCAACATCATAGGATTTAAATGCAACTTTTTTACTTATACTAAACCCTAGTTAAGAAGACTTTTAGACCATCGGTTTTTTTTAATAATTTTTAATTATTCAATTTAATTGTGTGTTAAACACATTGATTGCTTGCATATGTTATAAATAATATTGAAGAGCGAGCTACATTAAATAACAAATATTGAACAGTGAGCTTGCAGATTTATTAAACTCTTGCTACGTGCATTGCATGGCATGTAGTGGTCTCCACCTAGTATGCATGCAGTTTGCATGTGTCCTATCCATACATCGCTCTACACTTGGTTTGGCTTGTGGCTCATGGCCCAGGTTCAATCCCAAGAGATGTTTAATGCAACAATAGATTGACGGATCATCTGTGCAAAGACGACCACCCTTTTCTGCAGCTCATAAGCATTGGCTCCCATAGGAAAGATAAAATGGACAGAGATCTAGGAGTATTCTTGTTCCTGTAAATAGGCCATACAATGGAGGTAAGAAAGCCATAGGGTCCACTAGGCTTTATGAGAATCAAATTCTTGTGGGAAGAAGCCTCTATTCGAAGCAATTTGAATGAGAAGGTGTATATCCCTCCTTACCCTGGCCCTAATCCCCGCTAAGCTGGGGAATCTTGACAACTAAGTGAAGCCTTATCTCTTCTTATCATAGTTTATAGGTTGTGTCCTGGGCTTGATGGGAAACCTACAGGTACGGATGCTTCTAGACATGTCTCAAAACAATTGGCTCTGATGCCTTGTTTACCTACATTGCTAGGAAAATAAATTGTCTGGTGAAATGCTTCTGGACATGTCTCAGAAGAGTTGGCTCCACCCATTGGTTTCCTTCTACGACGATAAATTGTCTGGCGAAATCCCTTGCAATGTCTCGAACTTGATGACGCTGGAGCAGCTGGATTGGGACATGAATGAGCTCACAGGCTTCATCCCCAATGGCCTATCATCACTCTTGAATATGCAAGTTCTTTCGCTCTACATTAATAAATTGATGGGCTCAGTGCCATCAGGTATTGTCACCACGAAACATCACTATCAACGGAAACATGTGTTAGGAATCGTGATTTGGTTCCTTCTACAACAGTAGCAACTCCCGATTCCTTCAAGGCAAAATTACTTCTGGAATTTAAAGATATTGGCATTCATATTTTCAAGTAAATATTCAATATTATTACCTACTATTACCGATATGTTAGTGTGATATTCTTTGTTTCTTGTCATATTTGGATTAAAATAGTACTTATTATGAGCTATAACAAAACAAATCAATGGTCGCTTGCATGGCACATTAAAACCTGATATTGGAACTCTAAACCTCTCGCAACAAGATGCAAATAATGAGAACCATTGTTGTTATAAGCCATAGGAGGAGCTTTCTGGTGGGATTGTTGAATTCCGTAGAAATAGCGGCAAAGGTTGCAGGTGGTGTATCTTGAGGGGAATCGTCGCTTAAAAAACACAAGACAGGAAATGTAAGAATAGTGGCCTTCCACTTCGATTCAATAGAAGAGCTTACAGGGGTTTTCAAAGAGAGAGACCTAGCACTGAGTAATGTCACTGCATCCGCAAATCAATTCCCCGTTTATTTTATCTATAGCTTGGAATCCACCTCCCCCATAGCTTCTCTGCACACACAGACATACAATAAGATTATGTATTTTAATAACTGTGATTGCAATAAAAGAGGTGGATTTTACATAGAAGCCAAGTGCATTCTACAGCATTGAATGTGCATTGAAAATGTATTGGATGCATTGAATGTGGAATTTAACAGAGACCATTTAAGCCTGTATCTAATATGATTTCAAAAATGCTATTTTTTTTACAGAAGCTGTCCTATTTATGGTCTGACTATGATCAAAATTCCTTCCACCCAATTTAGGGTCCAGAAATCCCTCCCGGAATTCTCAAGTAGTATAGAAATTGCTTCCACCCATGCAATTTATGGTAAGAGTAGAATTGGAATTCCTTCTGGAATCCTCTAGTACAGCCTAGGATCTACAAGAATCCCAACTAAAGTAGAACGCATATTTACAAATATGTAGCTTAACCGTGTTTACATATAAGAAAAGTTCTACTTTGACAAATATCATAAAAGTTTTCCAATTATGTCAATAGCATACTACATGACTTCTCTGCTCTCTGAAATCATTCTGCCTGCAAATAAATTAGGAAAAATATTAAAAAATATAAAGAAAATTCAGATCTCATTTCAATCTTACACAAAAATATACCTTTAACTTTTCTATGTTATTCTCTCTATTAATGCCCCCATGGAGCGACCAACCTAAAGAAAGAAAAGGGAGAATGATGTTTCATGCTGCAGTAAAGCGAGGGTGACTCGTCCTACCCAGATTGATGCAGCAGATTGATGTTGCATGCCTCAGGCAAGCGAAAATACTAGCAGGCAAGCGGAAATACTAACAGGCTGCAAAAAATTGGAGAGGCGGTTGTGTGTCATGTGTGCAGGAGCAGGTAAAGAAGAGAAACTACAAGATCGTGTAGCTTTGCATGGTGGTGTAGGTGGCAACATATGGAGTAGGTGGCAGCAAATGCAATGGGCTATGGATTATTATGGCCTATGCATTATATCATAACATTTAATGTTAAGAAGTAATGCTAGACTCACGTCTAGCATTACTTTGTTTTGCAAAAAATGAGTACTCAAAACTATGAAATAAACTAAGCTATCATTTCCTTGTGCCTCGGGAAGAGGCCAAATAAAAAGTCGATATCAAAACTTTGATTTAGGTATATGAATTTCCAACCTAAATTATATGATTTTTTTAAAACTTTGATTAAAGGAACGAATTCTTTTTGGTGTTTGTGTCAATTTAATAGAAAAGATGAAAATCGATTACTATTAGTGCCTAACAGCCGAAATGGCGGGGACTAATAAACCATTTTACACTAGCATGCATGATAAACAATTTATCTCTCTCACTCTGTGTGCACTCCAATAGTGTTGGGCACTTATAAAAGAAACATATATGTAAAATCTCAAAAGAAACTCTATGAAGGTATATCATAAACTAGTAGTTATTTCCTTGTCATTCACATGATATGACTTCAAACCATTAAATAAAGGAGCCAATAACCCAGGTAGACAAGGATCCAATAATCAACCAAGTCCTAGGACTGTAGTGTATATTTTCTTTTTACTCTTAATTTTTTTTAACAACTATGCATACGTATGACTACTATCTTGACCATATCCATATATAAACTAGCAGGCAACCAACTATTTATCTAACACCATTACCATTCTTGACACTATTCTAGGCATGAAAATACGCCAACAAAATATATGAAAATAAGCTTAACGAAGTGTATGTTAGCCTTTCAAAGGGCGTTGTATATGCACTCTACCAAGAAAATATATATGGAGTTATCGAAAACAAAGGCTCCTATCCATTTGATGAAAATAGAGAAAATTTCTCATAAAACAATTCTTTAAACCTCAACAAAATACATGCATTAATAGTGGGTTTATAATAGAAATTGGGTTAAAAAAAAAGGAGCAATTGCTCTCCCACAATCATATACTCAATCATTAACCCATCATGACCTCCACCTTACACTATCAAGAGCTGAGCTCTGTCATGATCATTTCTACCACAATATATAGTTAAAGGATAGCCAAAACAACATTATTATCAACTGTATAAATAAACATTGAACCCATAAATTGCCATCTTATCCCAAGGTGTGATTCTCCTTACAAAGAGCTATGTAAATCATATGCAACACCCCCAGTTGACACTAATTGAATAATAATGATTTGGGTAGATAGCGACTTGGTTAACTGTACAAGTAAAATATCTTGGCATATTGTCCATATGGTAAGTTTCATAAATGAGCTAATAAACAAACCATTGTTGATGGGAATCATTGAGATTATCATACCTATAATGAAACTTGTAATTGGGTTCAATACCAAGTCTGCATTTTCTTAATGCTTGGTTCAGGGCTTTCATCAAAAACCTATCATGCATGCTCCATATCTAATTAATCATCAATTTATAGATATACCTTATAAATTAGAGATTATAAATGATTAAGTTATAGATACACCCTACAAATAAACAATATACCCTATAAATTGAACGTGTTGACATTCCCGACCATTACAAACCATTTCCGGATGAATTTATGGCATATTTGATACGTCTAGCTTTAAAACTTAGTTGTTTCTACCTCCTCTATTTTTCCCTTTTATTTTTGTCAAATGACGGAATTGCAACGATTTACGGTTAATTTTGATTCCAATTGTGGCATCAAACATGCCCTATTGTCCATGCTTAGTTATACACAAGCACATTCAAAATCATTCACACAATTTTGAAGTAAAAACCACGCAAAACTATAGCTATGCAATGGAATTTTAATTCACAATGTGATGCCCCAAAACATCTTAGTTAAACCCAGTGAATTCACAACAACACCAAATGGTTTTTATCATTGAAAAATTACCAAATTTGATCCATGCCCAAAATCAAACAAGCAAAGAATTACCATTTCTCTCAACCACCACATTATTAGCAATTTTCATTATAACAGTGAAAATATTTTCATAATCTTGCTCTCAGAGAGAACCTACATGACTTCCATTTTCAGCAAAGAGGGTTATCCATAATATGTAAAATTAATGGAGAAATAATTTACCATTTAAATAGCAATGGAATTATACTTGATTGGTAGTTAGTTACCTTGCAATTTCCATCTTCCAGCTCCAATTCTCTTACCCTTACTCTTTCCAACTTTTTAGGGTGCCAACCAGTTTCCACCTAACCATACTCAGGGAAAACTTCTTTCCTTGAGACCCTCAAGCTGCGTGGACTCATAACCAGTGTTAGATTTCATAATGTACTCCACATGAATTTTACTATCTACTGGTAAATATTCTCTAACTTCTTCTAGACCCAATGATGGCAGAATTCCTGCAACATTTGTCTACTCTCCCGGTACCCCCTAAAACATAGGTTTCCCCATCTATATAGACCCAATGAATCTAGCCACCTCACCCCATGCAAAATTAACCATTTTCCTTATTTTATTTTATTTTTATTCTCTATTATTCATCACCCTTCCCCATGTGCCACCCCCCATTTTTTTCTTAATAAATCAATTTTTAATAGTAATTCGTTATTCTACTTTTTTTAGATAAAATAATATTTTTTAAATCAATTAATTTTATGAATTAATTTAACCATGGTGTATTTTTAAATTTTAGGTTAGCTTAGTTCGATATGTGGAAGAATTAGATGTTGGGAGTAAGGTCATCCCACCTTATTGTGTGCCCCCCAATTATAAGACCATATTTTTTGCAATTAGAGACTCCATGCCGCAGTTGACCATATATCTTGCAATTAGAGATTTCATGCCTCAGTTGACCATATATCCTGCAATTAGAGACTCCAAGCCTCAGTTGACCATATATCCTGCAATTAGAGACTCCACGCCTCTATTGAGACTCCATGCCTCAATTAACCATATATTTTGCAATTAGAGACTCCACACCTCTATTGAGACTCCACACCTCATTTGACCATATATTTTGCAATTAGAGACTCCACGCCTCAGTTGACCATATATTTTTCAATTAGATACTCCACACCTCTATTGAGATTCCACATTTTAATTGATCATATATTCTATAATTAGAGACTCAACGCTTCTATTGAGACTCCACTCTCAATTGACTATATATTTTGCAATTAGAGACTAGATGCCTCTATTAAGAATTCACTGATTATGGCCCACGTGCATATGTTGGCAAGTTGGCAAGGCTTCGCCCTGTACCTTGCACAAATATGCACCCACACATATCAAATATATCAAAGCATAATATAACCAAATCAATTTCAAGTAACAAGTTACTCTTAATAGGTTTGTAGTTTTGCACATGGAATTCTACAATCCCTCAATGTTTAGTCACAAACATGGTAATTAACTCTTCATTAAACCCTTGAATTAACCTCCTATCCTTCTCTAAACAGAGTTAGGCAAGGAGGGGCATTACATACCTTCCCCTTGGAACAAAACTTGGCCTCAACTTTAATTATCCACACAAGTTTTACTCATAAATCACATAATACATTCAGAAAAAAGAAAATATACTCTCATCTAATGTACTAGGTAAAGAAAAAATTTAATTTCAAAATTTTCCCATGAAACTTTTATTAGAAAACTTTTATTAGAAATATAATGGGGTAAAAAAACAAAAATAAAAATAATTCACCTTAATAAGAGAACCACACTGAACTAAAGCTTCTGAAGCCACATTAACCAATGAAATTAGGCACTATATTGTGTGTGCAAACAATATGTGAACCTCGGGAGTTGAATTCAATACCACCACTGGTAATTGGCACCAACTACCATGGACTTAACATGCTTTATTAAGCTTGAGTTCCTTTCTGCATATTTTATAATATTTTTTTTTTAAACTTATTTACGTAATTTTCTCGACTTCAAAATGTCCAATGCAATTGGCATTGGAAATGTATTGGGGTAATGGAAAATCAACCTTGAAAATTGGATTAAGCTTGAGCTCTCCAAGCCACACTTGTGAATGACAATAGGAACTTTGTTGTCTATATAGACAATGTGACATCATGAGAGTTTAAACTCAAAATCCATTGATAATCGCTACCCACATACCACAAGTATCATCCATATTTTATCATTGGCCTTCCTTTGGTTAAAGATGAGATCTTGCAGCTGATTTCATTCACACCAATGAGCAGTTCATTTATAATGCTATTTTTTTTAATGTCATCTTTTTTTTTTACAACCAATCTCTCATCATATTAATGCCAAACGGCTTCAAAATAATAATCAATAAGATTGAAAACATAAAACAAAAGAGCAATTGTGTGCATCCATCGATTAGGATCACAATATTACCTACATGGTTTAAATATTGCTCTTAACTTAGGTAGGAGCAAAAATTCTTTACATACTATGGCATAGCAAGAAAACATGTACAAATTAGAGCAATCCATGCGTAATGTTACACAATTGGGTAAACAAGTTTTGATAGAGCAATCCATGCGTAATGTTACACAATTGGGTAAACAAGTTTTGATTGAAAATTCAGCCTGGGCTTGGTTTGATAATATCATGTTTACATGAAAAATAAAATGAAATTAAAAAATTAAAAAAAAAAGAAGAGAGCAAAGTATTGTTAACATATAAAACTTTTTTTCTCCATAACCTGGTATGGATAGATCAAAGACCTCAACTTTAAT
Organism: Picea sitchensis; assembly: GCA_010110895.2. Taxonomy (NCBI): domain Eukaryota; kingdom Viridiplantae; phylum Streptophyta; class Pinopsida; order Pinales; family Pinaceae; genus Picea; species Picea sitchensis. Next base: position 147,631 of record SNQJ01S0005771.1, read on the forward strand.
CATTACAGTCCAATGGTTATAGGACAGAGAAAGGATGTCTAATTCAAACTAAATAAACCAATAAAAAGATTAGAGAAAAGAAAAGAAAAAAACCATATAAGACCCAAAACATTACCTTGAAAATGTACACTATGAAAGTTGAGAAATTACCACACAAAAGTCAATATGGATACCTTCAAGGATTCCAATAGCATCAGTAGTGCAAACCAATAAATAAAAAATAATTTCATAACAATCCTAAACCATGGTAGCAAAGGACAGTTCCTAACCGAAAACAAAATTGTTTAAATGTTTCTAAGTAAAACATTTTAAATGGAGCATTTTTGTGGGGAAATGGTTGACCATAGAAAGGACCCAATTTCAGACAAAAGCTGCATTTTAGTGTGCCAACTTTGAGAAGTGATTCCATTTCAATATTATCCCAATCAAAAGCAGCAGACCATGATGTGAGAATTCTCGAGGTCAATAATTTTCTTTTTCTTTTATTTCCGAACACTTCTACTTTGTCTTAATTTTAAAATATCAAGTCTTTCCGAACTTTCAAGAATGCCATCATGCAATGAACTTTTTCCTTTGGATTTTCCCTTAATTAGAGTTTTAAGAATATATGAAACCTAATTAGGTCGAGAAACCAATATTTATAGAGGCTGAAGTTTTCCCACCAAATAGATCTTCCTGTGACATTGGGGTTTATTTTGTTGTAGTAAATGGAAGTGATAATGGAATTCAACATTTTATCAAGAAAAGAAGTGTGATATGTAACCAATGATGTATTGCAATTGGAATCTTCTAATATCTCAACCGTTAAAGCAAGAACCATAACAAGTCTAGATTCAGATAAGACAGAGTAGGATGGCATTAATGAACAAACCATAGATACCATAAAATCAGCTAGTGCTTGCTTAGTTGTGTGATAAGATAATGAACCTCCATAATTGAAGGTCATTTTCTTACTACCATTGGGCATAGAATCTTCATGGTAGTGGTGTTCTAGAAACATGATGTGATGTCCCACATAAATCAAGTGTTTACAACAAACTAGTAAATGTAGCCCTCATTTCTGTAATAATAAAAAATAGGCCCTGTATGTTCTACCCATCAAGTACTCGTCATTTATGAGATAATGGTGTTATAATATTTAGCTCTTATTAGTCCTTGTCCTTCGGGTTGCAGGGACTATTAGTAAACGGTTTTTAGCTAGTCTATTAGTTATGCACTCAGACCAAAGCAGTACGAACCATTTTAAACCAAAGTTTTGAAAGTTTTATGAAATTTCCAAACTCAAATTTGATTTTTTATCGTAAGTTTTCAATTTGGAGTCTTATTTGGCCTCTTCCCGAGGCATAGGGAGGCATAGGGAGAAGATATGCAAAGTTTTTCATTTGAAACTTACAAAAAGATGGCTACATTAAGGTGTACATATCTGCAGATAAACTAATGCTATCTCCAGAGATAGCATTAGTTAGTTAACATTTAATGTTTTCACTCCCATTTTTCATTAGCGTGAGGTTCTTCATTAGGGTTACGTGCCTAGCAAAAGAGGTTGAGAACCATGCAAGATTCGTGTTACTCAATGGTGGTGAGTCCATTGAATAATTAAGAGATAAGGCCACACAAGGCCTAGCCCATTCCATCTTCAATGGTGGTGAGTCCATTGAATAATTAAGAGATAAGGCCACACAAGGCCTAGCCCATTCCATCTTCATCTATGCATCCCTTCAGCCAAGCCCATTCCATCTTCATCTGCTCATCCCTTCATTTGAGTATCTCTGTGTATCCCTTCATCCAGTTGAGTCCATTCCATCAACGACTCCCTTCATCCAGTTGAGTCCATTCCATCAACGACTCCCTTCATCCAGTCGAGTCTATTCCATCAACGACTCGCCCTTTCTCTCACTTTGCACAGTGTGACTCCAATGGAGTTTTCCTTCCCAACATATTGTAAAATTGATTCAACTTTTCAATCCCCGGTAAAGACCTGGGTGGAACCGCCTTCTTCTTTAATCTGCAAAATAACAACAAGAAGTCAGGTTTTCACTACAAGTTTGCGGTAATCTGCAACAATTTTTTAAGGTCTCAGAGTCAGAATTTTGAAGCATCCATGGTCAGAAAATGCAATTCTAAAGCATCAACGTGCTCATTGTAATGACAAACAGATGATGGAATCACATGAAAATGCCGGTCAAGAATGAAGAAGCGAAGGGCCTTCCCGGGAACGCCAGCTTCTCTTCGGCTTTTGAAGGAATGAAGGAGCTAAGGATCCTTCGCACAGCTTGGTAAAGATGAGCATGTTGGCAAAGATGCGCATGTCCGGGTGTGGGGGAGCCACATGCATTCTACTACTAAAGCTTAAAAAGGCTGTCAAAGACTAAATGAAAAGGAGAAGGTGAGTCGGACATACAATTATTATATCGTTCATGGTGGTCACGAACTATCAAGCTCCTGCGATGCTATGCCCACCATGCCCACCACCATGTGCACATGACCATGTAATATTCTTTATTACTCTCAATTTATAACTTATGAAGAATGATGAAGAAGATTTCTCACATAAACATTCCACCCTTCTATTGTGGTTGAGAGTTACCGGAAGATATTAAATTTACAATCTTATTTACAAATAAAACACTAGTCGTTAAATTTACAGTCTAATTTTTTACAAATAAAACCCTAGTCATCGTTGGAAAAAAAACCTAGCAATCCCAATATTCTTGAATCTACCAATTAGAGTCAGGATTAAGAGGCCAATAGAGAGGATCCTGCCGAGTGTTGTTTTCTTCAAATTCATTCTTTGAGTTGAAAATCACATCTGGTTGTATGAGAGATTTCTCCAAGGTGAAATTGGAGTCCCTTCAACGTGCTGAAGACACCTAGAAGCATCAGTTGTGCCCGCAGATTAAGCAGTACACTTTGCACCAGCAGTTCCAGGTCTAGCAGTAGTATATCCAGCTGCCTCTTCTATAGCTCCTCCATTTCCTTTGACCACCACTTCACAACCCTATCAACATGCTTTGGTGTTAGCATAAAGTCACATGTTGAAGAAGCAGACCCAGTCACGGTAAGACATTCACGCCAGAGAGAATCGCAAGCACCGCTGCGGAAACACCACTGTGCAAAAACCTTCCACCTATCGACTGCGATAATGTAGGCAATTCACAAATTCCTCAAAGTAGTTGAAGCATTCTTGTCATCTCGTGCAAATAACCAAGGCTTTGAGGTTAACGTAGCGCATTCCAGTTAATCGTAGCTCAATAACCAAGGCTTTGAGGTTAACGTAGCGCATTCCAGTTAATCGTAGCTCCATTCATAACTAGGAAAATAAACATCATATATATCTGAAATCCTTTGCCTACTACATCCATTCAATTCCCAACATTCTGTAATTAATTGGGAAACATAGCGAGATTGGGAAATGGACCTATTAGCAAATGTCCGGTCTGTCCCCTTTGCTCGGATAAGTCAGAGAAGCACAACTACATAATGTTAATCGTCTTTGGCTCTATTTCAAGAGGATTACCCATAGTGAATATGAACAACAGGAATGAAACTGTTATTGGATCTCTGAATGCACAATATTGGAAATGTATCAGCTAGTCACAGGGTTTACACATGGGATTCGATCTCGTCCATCAAAGTTTAGTTGAGAACCCTGGCTTCGAACTTGCAGTTTGTTCACCAGATTGCATTCTATGGATTACAAAGGTCGTTGTGTGTCCACTTAAATAAAACAGGTGTTGAGGTTTTGTGATGTACAAAGAACACGTCTTGATTTCTGTTGTCCATCGTGCCACGCTATTATTAAACTGCTCTATTTATCATTTGCAATCCCAATTTTCTTTACTGCGTCAGGGCTAACACCCCAAGCACATACTTTGTTGACCCTTGTCCAATCACAAAGGCACATAATCCCAATCATTAAAATTTAAAAAATTAAAAATTATCCAAGTGGCCTGGGTTTAAGAAAAGCATGGAGCGTGGGTTTGGCGTTCACTGTTCTCTGGTGCCTTTGATATTAATTTGAGCATTCATTCTTGCTCCTTGCTTCAGTCAACAGGACGGATTGCAGGAACAACGCAGATCGACGTGAAAAGTAATTTTCCAAACCCATCTATGTTCTATTTTTCTTTTCTTATTATGTAGTTCATGCTGCCAAACCCGGCTTTTGGGTGTGTGCGAATGTATCTAACAAATAAGTTGGGCAATCTTGCAATGAGATGATCTCAATTACATAAGGCGCATGAGGAAGTCATCTGAACACAATCTGTTTATTGTTGCGGATATGTAACTCATAATAATAACCAACGGATTGCAAGAAGGAATCAGGGGTGAACTATCAGGGGGTTGAAGATTCGAAATGCTTGGTTGAAGATTCGAAATGCCTGGTTTCAAAGACTTCGATGTCATTATAAACCGCCGAAAAAAACACTAATAAACAAGTATATCTCTTTCCGACTCCAATTTAAAATGGCAAGAATATTATTTGAAATATATATTACAAGCAATCTACATTTAATTGGCAGTATTGTATTTCCCTTTTCACTTCACTTCAATTCATTTCAGGGTTCTAAGGCTTCCTTTATTTACAGTTGCACATACAATTTTTTTAATATCTTGGGTTTTATAATACCATATAGTTTAAGTGGGCCTAATGGTTAAGAACATGTCTTTCCTTTTAAGAAGTCACAAGTTCAAATCCAGAGGGGTAGGGTATGTATACCTAACACTAATAAACAACTAATAAACAAGTATAACAATCTCCTAAAAACTCCAATCTAAAATGACATAAATATTATTTGAAATATATATTAAAAAGAATCTACATACACCAATAAACAAGTATATCGCTCTCCTAAAGACTCCAATCTAAAATGGCAGGAATATTATTTGAAATATATATTATAAGGAATCTACATTTAATCACCAGTATTGCATTTCCCTTTACGCTTCACTTCAATCCATTTCAGGGTTCTAAGGCATCGTTTAGTTTACAGCTGCACATACAATTTTTTTAATACCTTGGGTTTTATAATAGAGTGCAGCACATTAAGCTGCCCTCTTAGTCAGGTGAAGACTTACACTGTATCCCGGAAGAATTATATTAATAATCATGGTTGGCCATTCATTTTGGATGCACGGCTTCGATCAATCATATTAACAAAAGTATGAGAGTTTTCTTATGGTTGGTGTAACTGTTCAAATAATGGCCACTGAGATTGAGTTATAAAAGAATAATGTAAAAACAAAATGTAAAAAAATAAATTTATATGCATTCAAAGTAAAATGTAAAATGTAAAATCATATGTTCATAACTATTATGCTATATGCTTTAAACAGTATGTGGTTTGACTATATAATAGAGTGCAGCACATTAAACTACTCTTTTAGGCAGGTGAAGACTATTACTGTATCCCAGAAGAATTATATGCTTTGCTAGGACAAGCCTATGCTATATGTTTTAAACAGTATGTGGTTTGACTCTATAGAGAGCAGCAAAGCCATAAGCATGAGAAGTATAAGCGACAGAGGCATATGCCATTTATGGACCAGAACTAGTGGGTTTTGTGTTGTCTATTTATAGAACCTAATACTAATTACAGAGCATGTTTCAACACATGTTGATCAATGGAACACATATTACTACAATACTCTTTCCATTTTAACAATACTACAACTACAATATAGCATTGCACTGCTACAATGTAGCATTGCTTCTGTGACGCGTGCACTTATACAAAATATCCATGGATTGTTTCTCTTTATATATGGTTCTAGCACTTATACAAAATATCCATAGATTTCTTCTCTTTATATACGGTCTATTAGACTTGGCAGGGACTTGTTGCTCTGCAACTCCCCTTGTTATTCTTGAAATTGAATTGATCAGATTTTTGTGTAAAATACTTGGTCTCATACTCATATTGTGATGTTGTCAAAATGGATTCTCTTGGCTAAAAGCTGAAAACCCATCCACAATTTTGACCCTCAAGAAAGAAGGATGTCATTGTGTCCCCTACTTAGCTCATCATAAACAACAAGCCCATCCATAGCTTCTCCATGGCCATAACTTCTACATACTTCAAATTCATGTATGCCAAGTACACTAAATAATAGTTGGATCACTCTTGAAGACTTTCATCGCTAACTGTGGGCTCTGTTTATTTACTTTGTAAGGGCATGAACTCCTAAAATAGGCCATGTTTGTCCTTAACACTGGAATTCAGCTAGAACTGAAATCTATCCTCATACACTTACAAATATCTCTATTGAATAATATTAATCCTATCATTCACTTCACTATAATAGAAAAAATGAATTTTGCAACCCTCATCACAGGAAAGTATCTATGTTATGGACCCCAACATAATATTTATATTAGACAGAAGCTCAAAGCCAGTGAAAATGGGTGGAATGTACCAAGACTTCCTATTTTGGCAAGCCTCATCAAAAGGAAAAGGAACTACATCACCTATCAATAGGTAATGTATGAGCCATGAGCTATTAGTTAGAAAGTGGAGTTCAGGTCATCAGTTGCTAAAAGCATTTAGGAAAAAATTTGCAAGAAGTCATCAAACTTTGTAACAAAATGATGAAATTACAGGTCATGGGAGGAACACCATAATGCTCAACTTTTAAAATGGTACCTTGTGAATTGAGAACAACAAAGAAGAAATATCCCAACTTCCATGAAATTGTTGATAATAACAAATAATATATTGCATCTCTGTAAGATCTTCACAAGTCGACAAAATCAAAAGAAAAGAAGAAATATATACTAATAAAATTTCTACAAAGCACTGACAGCTCTTATAGTTTTGAAAGACAACCATCAAAGCATTGTCTTGGTAGCTTCATGCTAAAACAAAAATAAGAGTAAAGAATACCAACTCCGAAATTAACTCGAAACCCTCTGAAATCCTTGTACAAAATTATTTGCAATTCAATGCAGTTAATGGTAAACTTATCCCATTAAGATAATATATTACTAAGATTAAATTGTGTGATGATTTGAGCCCTCACTATCCCTAAAAAAAAATTACAATCACTAAATTAGTGAAATTTAAACCTCTGATAGACAATCAATCTACTAGTCTAGCAAGAAAAGTAGTCTTACCAGTGGCTAGGATAGCAAGCAAATTCTCTAGTAGTCATTTCTATGAAATTGTTTGGCAGAAGGAAAAGCATGGATGGTAACCATACCACTTTGGCACACTGTCACCTCCTTATATGCCATATTTAGCAACAAAAATAGTACATCTATTATAAAGATAAATTCTGTAGAATGCTTGACATTTCCTATAGTAGATAAGATAAGTTACAACTTGTTTCAAAACAAATCTTTCATCGGATTTGGGATAGAGTTATCGACAGCAGCACGCATGAAGCAATTATTAGCATTGACACACCAAGTGAGGATATATATATATATATATATATATATATATATATATATACCAGCAATGTATAGGCTAGTCCAGTTACCATGAGAAGCGTACAACTTGATTTGAGTGAAGCCTTTTGCTGGAAAAGGTGATATTTGGTTCTCATGGGCATTCAAGAGGAGAGTTGTGGGGATAATGAGTCAAGAAAACAGTTTGAGGATGCCCCTTATTTTGGAGAGTTATTTACCTCTTGTCTTAGAGACAAAGCATAACTCAGGAGGGCGTTTAAGACTTCAGCCCATTATTACACCTAACTCAAGGAAAGAATGGCAAAGATTGCATTGCTTGGGTGGTTTTTATAGGGATATCAATTACAATAATACCTGACATTTACTAGCATGCACAAGAGTATTAATACCATTAGTCACTTTAGGTCAGGTTGAATTGTATTAAAAGTGTGCAAGCATCAACTCTTATTTGGGGGCTGGGCATATTGAACACAGACCTTACATTTTGTAATGAATATGCAGCCATACATGAAAAGTTGAAATCTATGAACATTGAAAAGAAATGTATAAAATAAAATGGGTTCTGAGATCAACAGAGGTGAAGAATAGAGGTGACAAATAAGGAGACCAATTATAGCTCAATTACTGTGTCAAAAGCATTAAGACCAATCCTATTCGAACTTTTTATTCCCAATCCTACATGAGTTCATATTATTTCTCCTGAAATTAAAATGCAATATCTGTTTACCCTCTTTCAACTACAGTAGTGTCATGATATTTTCTTCATCTCACTTGAAGTATGATTTTAATTTTGACTTTTCAATGTTGGATTATGATAAAGTAATTATTTAAAATGAACTTTGTAGCTACCCTAAAAATAGAATCGCTACTCCCAACATTTGCATATATTAACAATATCTTGTTATGCCACTGAACCAACAATTGAATTTGACATATTCCAGTGGCTCAAGAGCTTAGACATCAATAATGTAGGCCATTGTTAAAGAATAGTTCACTTTGAAAAGAAGTTGAAATCACATTTACCATTGGACTTATGACCAACTTCTCTACTAGAAAATCAATTTAAATTATATTATATTTGCAGTACAATATTCAACATAAAAGAAGCATAATGAACTAGCACTAAATACATGATAAACATATCCAGCCCATATATATATATATATATAATATATATAATATATATAATAATCTATTTTTAAGGTCACAGTCAAGTTAGACATTAAATTGGTGTATGAGACTTCTTTCGTCCAGCGATTTGATTGGTAAAATTTACAGAGATATGCATACCCTACCCCTCTGGATTTGAACACTAAATACATGATAAACATACACAACCCATATATATATATAGTACAACATCCAACACAAAAAAAGCATAATAAACTAGCACTAAATATATATATATATATATATATATATATATATATATATATATGGGTTGTGTATGTATATCATGTATTTAGTGCTAGTTCATTATGCTTCTTTTATGTTGGATGATGTACTATATAGAGAGAGAGGGGTTTCTTAATTAAAGCAGTAATGCACGTAAATTACTCATATGCAACAGGTAAATTACTCATATGCAACAGAGCAGTGCCCAAAATTAACAATATTATGAAAATAAATATACCCCGGGGCATCTATCAAGATTTTCAAGAACTTTGGGTGTGTAGTAAGGACTGCCACTTTGTTGGGATGTATAAATCCTTCTTCTTCTCCTCTGTTTTCTTCCACCAATCAATTCTATAAACAATATTGTAGACCCAAGGTCCAAAGTGTTGAACCTTGCTCTAATACCATATGTAACAACCCATTATTAGATCATCAACTAACACATAAAACAATATAGTTCCAAAGAGACAATTTTTTGTTAATCATTATTTAACTTATTATACCAGAGTTAACTACAACAAAGCTATCAACAAGAAGTGTTAATAGAAGAAATCAACTCCTCTTCATCCAATTCATCACTAAAATAAGGTCAATCTGCCCAAACCATAAGGGTTGTCTCGATATTACATACCTAATAAAAAATAATACATGCCTCGATGAACTTGCCTTCTACTTTATTAGGTAAATAAGCCATTTTATACTAGCATGCATGCTAAACAATGTATCTCTCTGTGTGCAGTCCAATAGTGTTGGGAACTTATAAAAGAAACATATATGTAAAAACTCAAATGAAGCTCTCGATGAACTTGCCTTCTACTTTATTAGGTAAATAAGCCATTTTATAATAGCATGCATGCTAAACAATGTATCTCTCTCTGTGTGCAGTCCAATAGTGTTGGGAACTTATAAAAGAAACATATATGTAATAACTCAAATGAAACTCTTTGAAGGTATATCCATAAACTAGTAGTTGTTTCCTTGTCATTCACATGCAGTGACTTCAAACCATTAAATAAAGGATCCAATAACCTAGTTAACAAGCATCCAATAATCAACCAAGTCTTAGGACTCTGGTGTATATTTTCTTTTTTTAACAACTATGCATACGTATGACTACAATGTTGACCATATCGATATATAAACTAGCAGGCAACCAACTATTTATCTAACACCATTGCCAGTCTTGACACTATTCTGGACATGAAAATACATCAACATAATATATGAAAAGAAGCTTAATGAAGCGTATGTTAGCCTTTCAAAGGGCGTGGTATATGCACTGTACCAAGAAAATATATATGGAGCTATCGAAAACAAAGGCTCCTGGCCATTTGATGAAAATAGAGCAAATTTATCATAAAACAATTCTTGAAACCTCAACAAAATACAAGCATTAATAGTGGGTTTATAATAGAAATTGGGTTTTTAATAAATAAAAAAACAAGGAACAATTGCTCTCCCATAATCATATACTCAATTATTAGCCTGTGATGTCCTCCAACTTACACTATCAAGAGCGGAGCTCTGTCATTATCATTATTTCTATCAGAATATACAGTTAAAAGATAGCCAAAACAACATTGTTATCAACTGTATAAATAACCATTGAACCCATAAATCATCAGCTTATCCCAAGGTGTGATTCTCCTTGCAAAGAGCTATGTAATTCATATGCAACACCTCCAATTGATAGTAATCGAATAATATATCTCATACACAACTGTAACAAGATTAACGATTTGGGTAGATAGTGACTGGGTTAACTGTACAAGTAAAATATCTTAGCATATTGCCCATATGGTAAGTTTCATAAATGAGCAAATAAACAAACCACTGTTGATGGGAATCATTGAGATTATCATACCTATAATGAAACCTGTAATTGGGTTCAATACCAAGTCTGCATTTTCTCAATGCAGACTTGGTATTGAACCCAAACACCTATTAATGCATAGTCCATAAATTGGAACACCTATTAATGCATACTCCATAAATTGGAAATATACCCTATAAATTAATGCATACTCCATAAATTGGACTTTCCTCAAACACCTATTAATGCATACTCCATAAATTGGAATTATACCCTATAAATTAGAGATTATAAATGATTAAGTTATAGATACACCCTATAAATTGAACGTGTTGCCATTCCCGACCATTACAAACCATTTCCGGATGTATTTCTGGCATATTTGATACGTTTAGCTTTAAAACTTAGCTGCTTCTACCTCCTCTGTTTTACCCTGTTATTTCTGTCTAACGATAGAGGTGCAACAGTTTTCGGTCAATTTTGATTCCAATTCTGGCATCAAACACGACTTATTGTCCATGCTTAGTTATACAGAAGCACATTCAAAATTATTCACACAATTTTGAAATAAAAACCACACAAAACTATAGCTATGCAATGTAATTGTAATTCACAATGTGATGCCCAAAAACATCTTAGTTAAACCAACTGAAATCACAATAACAACAAATGGTTTTTATCATTGACAAATTACCAAATTTGATCCCTGCCCAAAGTCAAACAAGCAAAGAATTACCATTTCTCTCAACCATTGCATTATTAACAATTTTACTTATTAAAAATTTTCATTATAATAGTGAAAATATTTATTTTACCTTAGCTTATTTCTGTATTTAGAAGAATTAGTTGTTGGGGAGTAAGGTCATCCCACCTTACTGCACGCCCCCCAATTATAAGACCATATATTCTGTAATTAGAGACTCCATGCCTCTATTGAGACTGTGTGCCTTAGTTGACCGTATATTCTACAATTAGAGACTCCACACCTCAGTTGACCATGTATCATGCAATTAGAGACTCCATGACTCTATTGAGATTGCACGCCTCAATTGACCATATATTCTTCAATTAGAGACTCCACGCCTTAGTTGACCATATATTTTGCAATTAGAGACTCCATGCCCCTATTGAGAATCCACGCTTCAGTTGACCATATACCCTGCTATTAGAGACTCCACGCCTTTATTGAGATTCCACATCTCAGTTGACCATATATTCTGCAATTAGAGACTCCATGTTTCTATTGAGACTCCACGTCTTAGTTGACCATATATTCTACAATAAGAGAATTCACACCTCTATTAAGGATTCATTGATTATGGCCCACACCCATATGTTGACAAGTTGGGAAGGCTTCGCCCTGTACCCTGCACAAATATGCACACACACATATCAATTATATCAAATCATAATATAACCAAATCAATTTCAAGTAACATGTTACTATTAACATGTTTTTAGTTTTGTACATGGACTTCTACAGTTCCTCAATGTTTAGTTAGAAACATGGTCATTGACTCTTCAGCCAACCCTTGAATTAACCTCCTATCCTTCTCTAAATAGAATTAGGAAAGGAGGGGCATTATAGGATGTTATAAATTGGTATCAGAGCTTCTGGTTCAAACATCGGGCTTGTATGGGCCAAGCTCAATGCGAATTTGGACAAAATTCACTATCACAGATTCGATCTGTGACTAATTTGGGGAAAAAACTGTGAAAAATCAAAGCGAAATCCCCAAATTTGTGAACAATTCGAGTTTTAAATGCATTAGAGTGGTCAAAGATATGATCTGGGGCGTCAATCTACAGGTTGTAGAAATAAATTCGACAGGGAAGGTCAAAAATTCACATTCTAATGGAGGTCGAAGGAGCTGGGAGACTTTGATGAATCAACGACCAAGATCATGGTTGATTTTGAAATCAACGGTCCAGATTCATCGTAAATGGGATTAAAAAAACTTGTAAGTTTTCCGAGTTTTACAAAGGGAGTAGATCAATGACTAGGATCTATTTTCGGCGTTTTGCAAAGGAAGACAATAAAATGTCAAGATCTTTTGAAATGGGAGATCGATGACACAGATTCATATGGGATTTGGTCAAAAATGTCTAAGTTTTGGAATTCACCAAGAGAGATCGTCGATGGCCGAAGATCAGGTCGGTGAGATTTAAAGCAAGTTTTAGTTTACCAAAATAAATTGTTGATCATTGATGGTCGATGATCAAGGATCGACAAAAATTAACTAAAATTTTCATGCGTCCAAAGGAAATCACTGATCATCAATGGTCGATGATCGGGAGTCAATAGATTTAGCGAGACATTTAATTCATCCAAGAGAAATGGTCAATCAACGATGAAAAGAAAGTGGGGGATGATGTGTCTTGCCATGTCATTTTCCATGTGTCATGCCACGCCAACACCCATGTGTCATGCCATGTCAAATAGAGTGGCATTTCAACATCCACGTGTCATGCCACATCAACATAGTTACCATGTCAAACAAGAGATGGTCGATGGTTGGGGTTCGACGAAATTTGTAAACAAGTTGGTTGTCAAGGGAATGCGTCGATGGCTGATCGTCGATAATCGGGGTTCGATGAGATTTGTTGGCAATATTGGTTTGCTAAGAGAAACAATCAATGGTCGATGGCTGATGATCGGGGCTCGGGGAAAACAATGAGCAATTTTGGTTTACAAAAGGAAATTGTCAATCGTCGATCACCGATGGCGCTCAGATCAATGGTCCATATTTCTTTTAGTGGGAGATCGGTGGTGGAGATTTATACATGGGCCTCAGAAAGGTTTAACAGATTAACTGTTGAGATTTCTTCCAATTTTGAGATCGACAACACAAATTAAAAGACTGTTATAACGGTAAATAGTCAGTTTTCTATGAAATTTTCATTTTTTTGAAGGTCTTAAACTTGCAAAGCGATTTTGAGGGCCTAAATGATTTTTTTAGGTAGTCGAAATTCACAGGAATAGGTATACCATGGTACACCCTACCTTTGTAGCTTAAACAAAATAACTTAGAGAGATCTTTCCAGTGAGCTATCCTAGAAGCAAAACATAGCTTGTATGAGAAAGTTACACCTAAAACAATTAAGGGTATAGTTTTGACACCAATTACTTTCAGAGGGCATAACTCCTTTCTCAGAAGTTTGTTTGGGTCACAAGAGTAGTTTATGGAAATAATATGATCCATAGAAGTCAACCATGGAACTAGATTTGGAATATAGGTATGGAAAAATGTGTAGGAAGAGAAAGAAGACACTTGTATCATATAGGGATAAAATGGGAAAACAATCTAAACTTCCTCAAACCATAACTTTCATCTTGGAGCTTATATTTGAGAAAAAAAATAGTAGTTGGAAAGGTCTTGAGGAGGAGAAAACATCTACCCACACAAAATTTTGAATTGGGCACTACATTTTTCTCAGAAAGTAATAAAGTAATTTTTGCAGCAGTAAAGACAAAGCAATGAGTGGAAATTACAGCTTGAGAATGTTGTAACTTTTCACTTATGACTCAGAATGAGGAATGAATACAACCAATGGAGAGTTGTTTCAGAGAGAGATGCATCTAAGGAATTATATTTTGACTCAGTGCAATGTGTTCCTCATAGATTTAGATGAAGAATAACTTGTATTCTAACTAATGAAATGTTTTATAGTATGCATGTGCTAACAATAATTATTACAAGAAATTTTCATGCATAATTAGAGGTACGAGAAAATGTCTAGGGATCTTACAACCATGAGGAGGAGGTCATAGTTCAACATGTCAGCATGGGAAATTCTAAGACATAATCTAATGGAAGAAGAGGCAGACAAGAGCCTATAACTATGAGAAGTATGTAGAGAGAAGTGAAAAGATATAGGGTGGATAATGAAAATATCATGAAGGCTCAAAAAGAGATACTTCATAGTCTGAACATGCTACATAGGTGCCGAGCCAATAAGGACTCTGGAACAAAGAAAGAAACTAGTGATAGATAAGTGATCACATCCAGATCTCATAGCAGAAAGGATGATCATGGGAACGATAGGTGATGTAGACCCCCCTTCTCTCCTAAGGGATGTGCGACCTCCCAGTCTAGGATTGATCAAGAAATTGAGTCTGAATGACTCTTCAGTCCCTCAAGAACCTTCAATTAACTGGATGACCCCCCTTCTTCTTCTAAGGCGCAGGTTCTATGGAACCCACGTGATTCTCCTTGACGCTTTTAAAGATTCAACATATTTAGGCACTAGCTCTCCTGGTTAAGACCCTCCCCTTGCGTGACCAAGGTTGTGACCAATCGCCCAAATGAAAGGCGCCTCACAATTTCATGTATCGGGTCTTTGCATGTGAGTCACTCTAACTCTCCCGACTTCTGAAATCCTGACAGGAGCCTAGCACATGCTAGCCCCTCTATTCTCCTTCACCAATGTGACCCTTCGCTATGATCGTGGGCTAATCTTTCGAGCACTTCGCGGTTTTGCGTGTTCGCACCTTGCAAATCGTCTCCCTAGACAATCAACGGTCCATATCTCTCCTCGGTCTGACAACTTAGATCAAATCGTGATTTCGTGATTTGTGAGTTCTCAGAACTCTTGCCTCTGATTTCCCGAGTCACAAAATCCCGAAAAGGCCAGATCTACGGTTCATCTCCCTCCTTCGATCAATGGTTGTGATCAAATCATGATTTCATGTTTTTGGAGTTCTTGTAACTCTTGCCTCTGATTTCTTGAGTCATTGTAACACACCCACCATGGGGCTAGATTTTTTTTTGTCTTTCTTTCGTTATTTTCGAGGGACAACACTCCCTGAGATTATAAGGAGCCTAGCGCAGACCCTCCTTTCCCTTTAAAGTCCCTCATATTACCGTGGCTATGGCCACAGTCCTTACTGGGAAGGCACTTCTGCTATCGCGATATAGAGAGTTGTGAGGTAAGCGATCCCTTGCTCTCTTGATTTTCGAAGGGCCGAGACCCGAAATGGACCTAACCGCTTATCAAGATTAACAACAACCCAGAATGATTTTGGTACTCTACCCTTCAGGGTTTCCTCCATCGGGACTTCGGGATGTGCGACAACAAGAGGTCTCACACCTGGGTTTCCTGAGATTCGAGACTCCAAAACACCAAACTCTAAACATGCTCCACTATTTCAGGGTTTCCTCCATCAGGGTTTCAGGATGTGCGATGACAACAGGTCTCGCACCTGGGTTTCCTAGGAGCTGAAACTCTGAAACACCAAACTCTAAACATGCTCCACTATTTTGGGGTTTCCTCCATTGGGGTTTTGGGATGTGCGACGACAGGAGGTCTTGCACCTAGGTTTCCCGGGAGCCGAAACTCCGAAACACCAAACTCTAAACATGCTCCACTATTTCGGGGTTTCCTCCATCGGGTTTTCGAGATGTGCGACAACAGGAGGTCTCGCACCTGGGTTTCCCGGGTGCCGAAACTCCGAAACACCAAACTCTAAACACGCTCCACTATTTCGGGGTTTCCTCCATCGGGTTTTCGGGATGTGCAACGACAGGAGGTCTCGCACTTGGGTTTCCCGGGAGCCAAAACTCCGAAACACCAAACTCTAAACATGCTCCACTATTTCGGGGTTTCCTCCATCGGGTTTTTGGGATGTGCGACGACAGGAGGTCTCGTACCTAGGTTTCCCGGGAGCCAAAACTATGAAACACCAAACTCTAAACATGCTCCACTATTTCGGGGTTTCCTCCACCGGGTTTTT
>SNQJ01S0005772.1:0-11559 GCA_010110895.2 Picea sitchensis
AAAATATGGTACGATGATAACTTGCTTTAATACCAAAAGGGGGAAACATATTTCACTTGTTTGGCATCTCCGTTGAACACATCCTTCGCTGATTGAACCTTATAAGTTCAAGAATTTTTGTGATGAGTCAAGTGATCATAGGCTTTTTCTTTGCAAGGTTTACTTTGCCTTTATGCTACAGTATGAGGTATAAGTTTGAAAAATTTGTATCCAAACTTTTACCTGCAATGAGAAACCATACCGTCTGTGCAACTTAAGTTCTTCAATATCTTGCTGCTGATTGTCTTGGACTACATGTTTATGCTCTTGTTCGCATTATGAGCATTTAAATAATGGAATTGCAAGAGTTGTATGAGATCTTGTTGGCATTGCTGAAAGAAAAATAAATAATAAAAATAATAAAATGCAATTGAGAGCTACTTATGTGATTGAATTCCTATTATCTTGTTGCATAAAGAATGGTGAGCATGATGCCGAGGAGAAAAGTAACATGAGAAAGATTCTTGTTCCTAAACCTTGTCAATGGTTGTTGTGTAGAGATCTTGATGCAACCTAAGGATTGCAATGCTTACAAATGATGGATTACTTGAAGCGGTTGCTTAAGTAAGTTGGGTTACATGCCAGCATACGTACAAAGCTAAATAGTGAAAGATAGGGTGGTGCTATGGTGAATTCATGATAATCGCCTTATGAGGGATGACCCATAAAAATTAAGGTCCGTGAATCTAAGTGAACCGGTATTTATATTTTAGCAAACGAAGATTGCAGCTAACTAATTGTACTTTACTTAAGGTTGGATATCTCGTCGATTAATAAATTTAAAGGGAGCAATTGGTCTGAGATTTTCAGTGAGTCGTATTCATGGTTGGCCAACATCTGGGTCCTTCTTACTTGCGCCTCCCTAGAGGACGCTTGTCCATTTAATTGTGTTGTACAAAGTCGTAATCATCTTCTTATCGGGTCAGTGTTGTCGATTGTCGGGTGGCGACGTAGAGTCACGTGAGTTCGTACTTCTACGCACGCACACACTTTAACGCAAAAAAAAAATATATAATTTTTGCACCTGTTAACAGAGTAGTTGTTATAATGAGGAGGGTCGTTACACAAACATTATTTTCTCTGTGATAAA
This sequence comes from Picea sitchensis, assembly GCA_010110895.2. Lineage (NCBI taxonomy): Eukaryota > Viridiplantae > Streptophyta > Pinopsida > Pinales > Pinaceae > Picea > Picea sitchensis. Next base: position 1,130 of record SNQJ01S0005772.1, read on the forward strand.
GTCTAGAGGGGGGAAGTGGTTCTCCAGTATATCTCCACAACTAAGAAGATAACAAATATTTTGGTAAAGCCTCTATCCAAGATGAAACATTTTCATACTTAAGGGACAAGATGGGGCTCATGGAGATAAATTCTTTATTGAAAAGGGAAGTGATTAATCCTATATTTGGAGGGAGAACTTATATGTTATTGATTTATGGACATTCATTTTCCAGTTCAGAAAATGGTCCAGGTTGGGAAGTTCCTTTCCAATCCGGAAAGTGGTTCGAGATTTCAAATGGATAATCATTTTCTAGTTCGGAAAATGGTCCAGATTAGACAATAATTTTCGTAATTAAAATAGTCTGATAGCTTGTTGATGTACCATAGACTGTGATTCCCCTTGTGTCCAGTGTGGGGGAATGGTCTAGGACATTCATTCCTTTTGGAAGTTACTCTCAGTAGTGGTTAAGTAGAATGGTCCACCTCCATAGGAAGTCATTCTTTCAAAGTTCACAGTTGTGAGCATTTTCAAAGAATGGTCCATTTTGAAGGTTGGTGCATGACAATCATTTCCATAGGAAATGGTCCGAACAATCATTCCCTAGGGAAGACTCATTATCTCCAGGTTGCACTGTGATTAGTGCATGAGTAATGGCCCAATTAGGTGAATGGTCTAGGTTCAACAATCAAGGACATGCATTCCCTAGGGTAGAATCATTCTCTCTAGGTTGCACTATGATTAGTGGTCGAGGAATGGCCCAGTTAGGTTAGTCTTCCAAGCTCAGAAATCAGGGACAATTATTCTCTATGCTTGGCAAGAATAGTCCAGATATCCCATGGTTGATGTTTTACTTTCTGAGGGCATATTATCTTCCAAATATGATAGACGTGAGGGAAAGAATGGCTGAGATGACTCAGTTTGTATCATGATATTGCTTATGCAAGTTGATATCAGATGATATGATTATTGTGGATACTGTATGTCTCTAGAAAATAGTTGTATGCTACTATGGTGGATGTCTCTAGAAAATAGTTGTATGCTTCAAGAAAGTACAAAACAACAACAAAACCACATTTACATCCAAGGAAAATACCTCACAGCACCAAATCTGTCCCACATAAATCTTCCTCATTTTCCATCCCAAAAATGTACTGTTGTATGACCACCTCTGTACCTTGTTATCCATGCCCACAGTCAGTTGTATGAACTATTCCGTACGACCCATAAACAATGAACAAAAAACTGAAATCCACCTCGAAATCCATGCTCGAAGATGTCTTGATTTCCATGCCAAATATGTATGGTTGTACAGATTGTATGGAATCATACATACTATACGGATCCATATAGTATGACCTCCCACAGCAGAAAAAAAAATTCGGCCCAAAACTCACAATTTTTTTTTTCTCAGGATTCATACCCTCCTTCCTTGGAAAACATGCCCTCTTTGCTGCTCACTTTCCTCTCTCAATCATGCTTAGAAAATATCTCTAACTCTCCTCCTGATGTCCTCTCAACATATCTTGCACACTACCCAATGCATTCTTTTATAATCTGAAAATGACATTTCCCCCCCAAAGTGTCTTTTCACTTTCCCCAACCCTAGATCCAAAGGCCAAGATTAGATCTTTCCTTTTTCAAGATCAAGGGTCATGATCCATTCCCTCCAAAATGAATCACTTGAAATATTGAATTGATTTCACTTTATTACATAAGTTCTTTATGAAAATAAAGTCACTTTAAAAATAGAAGGTACACTTTATTTAAAAAGTCACTTTAATAAAAGAACCACTTAAAACAACTTTATAAAAACTATTACAAAGTTAAGTTCCTGGTAGTGTAAACATTAAGGTAACATCCTCATACAAGACAAAACATGTGGAGTACCTCCCGAACTAAAAACTAACACTCCCTCTTAGCGAGGGAGGTACTTCTATTAGCACCACCAGAATTTGTCTCCATCTCAACAGCTACCATAGCTGCTCCCTCTGTACCAGAAATATTTTCTCCCTCTGAACATGAAGCCACTACTCCCACTGCACTAGAAGCCTCTGCTACTACCTCTGTTGTACCACAAACTGAAGACATGATCCTAGGAGACTGCACACTCTCCTGAGAATCCAACTATGTCGACTCATGCCTATTGAGTCCCTTGAGAGTCCCAGAAGAAGACTGAGTTCCATGTAACTTCTCTCTCTCCTGTGCTACTTGCCAACTCTCCAACACAGAATCTGAGTCCTAAAATCCACTGGACCCCAACACAGGCCTACCCAACAACCTGTACAAGCCCTCATACTTGACACCAAGCATTATTGTTGTGTCAACAGTTGCTCCCAAAGGATACAAAAACACATGTCCACTATTGAAAACAACTCCAAATCCATGCTCATCCAACTGAGAGAAAATTGAATGTCAACTCTGGAACATATAACACCTCACCAACCTCCAAAAGACCTCCTGACTCTAGTTGGAATCTCATCCTTCCAACCCCCTTTACTGTGTGTTGTGGGCCAGATCCATAATTCAAACTATAGTCTGAGTCTATCTCTATAAGATCAAGAAAAAATGACCTCAACCCGGTCATGTGCCGAGAAGAACCATAGTCCACAAACCTAGATTCAATGTCCTCGAACACTAGGCATCCACTGCCCATGGAACCAACCATGAGAGATAAATCCTTCTCAAATATCTGAGCAAACTCTACTGAAGATGCCACCTCTGGTTCCAGTTTCTTCTTCTTCTTGTTCGGACATTGACTAGCATAGTGGTCAGTCTTGTGACATGCAAAGCATTTCACCTTGCTCATGTCCTTCTTAATTTTTTTTACCACAAGAGAAACATTCTTGTCATCTGCACCATCCAATGCCTTTTCTTGAGACCCTTCTCGGATCTCCTCCTGCATAAAATCATCCCATAATATGCTCCAGTCAAGGAGCTTCTCTCTCCCCACCATGCACTTGACGAAAACCTCCCACTCCTTGGTGAAGCCTTTGAGGGATATCTGCACCAAATCTGAGTTAGGAATGACTTCTCCAACAGCTCCCAACTCGTCCTTCACCTGTGCAACCCGGGTGAGGTAGGTGGCCACACTCTCTCATTTGACCATCTTAGCTCCATGTAACTTGTCCCGGAGAGCCATTTTCTAGTTCTCGTTCTTAGCCTCATACAAGCCTTTTAGTGCAACCCATATTTCATTCATTGTCTTCTTCTTAGCCAAATGTGGAATAAGGTGGTCTCTGACCCCATCCAAGATGATTCTCTAAGTCTTGGCTTCCCTCACTTCATGAACATCAAGAGCTATGGGATCTGAAGAAAATATAGACACAATGGTATTCGCAAACGGCCACAATTTTTTATCCTTGATAACACTATTGATTCTAACCTTCTACTGCAGGTAGTTGGAGATCCCCTCCAATATATATTCAAACCTGATGCTGGAAGTCATCTTTGTCCACCTGACAATGAACCTTTTCTTCCTTCTTCAATAAAATACAACAACAAATCACTTGCTATTCCAAGTACAAATGCTGCCCACTGAACTTCAGAGCACAAGCTCTAATACCATGTAGATTTTTAATGACTAAAATCAACAAACTGAAATTTTGTCAAACACTTAGCAACCTAAAGATAATTGTCTTCATAAACTTCATAAATGCAAAAACCACATTAAGAAATTTCCATAAGAAGAAATACACATTGCTAAGCAAAATATGCAGCGGAAAAACATAGTGGACAACAACCCAATAACACTCGGAAATTTAGGCAAATGTCAGGGAAAACCCCAATGTGGGGAAACCTAATGAGAGAGAGAGATATCTTATTATTATTCTTCAGGAAAGTACAAAACAACAACAAAACCGCATTTCCAGCCAAGGAAAATACCTCACAACACCAAATCTGTCCCACAGAAATCTGCCTAATTTTCTATGCCAAAATCGTACTGTTGTACGACCGCCTTCGTACCTTGATTTTCATTCCCACAATCAACTGTACAGACTGTTCCATACGACCCAAAAACAATGAACAAAAAACTGAAATTTGCCTCGAAATTTGTGCCTGAAGCTTCCTCAATTTTTGTGCCAAATCCATACGTCTGTACTGAATCGTATGGACTTTACAGATCCGTACAATACGACCTTCCACAGAAGAAAATAAAATTTCGGCCCAAAACTCACAGAAATATTTTCTCGGCATTCATGCCCTCCTTCCTTGGAAAACATGCCCTCTTTGCTGCTCATTTTCCTCTCTCAAGAATGCTCAAAAAATCTTTCTAACTCTCCTCTCGATGTCCTCTCAACATGTCTTGCACACTACCCAATGCATTCTTTTATAATCTAAAAATGACATTTCCCCCCCCCAAAGTGACTTTTCACCTTCCCCAACCCTAGATCCAAAGGCCAAGATTAGATCTTTCCTTTTACAAGATCAAGGGTCATGATCCATTCCCTTCAAAATGAATCACTTGAAATATTAAAGTGATTTCACTTTATTACATAAGTGCTTTATGAAAATAAAGTCACTTTAAAAATAGAAAGGTACACTTTATTAAAAAATTCACTTTAATAAAAGAGCCACTTAAAACAACTTTATAAAAACTATTACAAAGTTAAGTTCCTGGTAGTGTAAACATTAAGGTAACATCCACATACAAGACAAAACATGTGGAGTACCTCCCGAGCTAAAATCTAACATTGGATGACATTGTTCTAAGTTCCATGAAGACTACCACTAGTGTTGAAGTTTATTTCCAGCTAGACGGATAGTCATTGTGCTGGTGGACAGACATTCTCCAGGTGAAGAATGGTCAAGATAGAACAAATTGCTGGTGGACAAGCATTCTCTCTGTGGAGAATGGTCTAGGTTGAGAGTTTGTTGATGTATCATGCACTGGTATTTTCCTAAGGCGCATATTGTGGCCCGATCATGAAAATAGTTCAACATCGATATTTTCTAAGGAATATAGGTAGAGATGGATATCTATGGTACATATGACCCGATTAGAAAATATTCTGAGACTGAAATTCCTATAGGAATGGTCTCTGTATCCCATGGAGTGCCTTTCAACATATGTGGGGACAATCATTCTTCTAGGACGTATGTCTAGATTAGAAGAATGGTCCTTGTATCACTTGGTAGATTGAGTGACTTATTCGGCATCATGCCCGATTACTCAGGTAGAGTATGGCTTCAAAAGATCATGTAGTTGATTCTATCAAATGATACTTATAGTAGTGATGTTTCTCATGATTTGATCTATGTTATCATGAGATAGTCTGTGTGGCTATGATGATGCTACAGATTGAATGATTTGTTCTTGATCAAGACCATTTCCTTTAATACCTCCCTATCTAGGAGGGAGTGTTGATATTATGGTAGCCGTGGGAGGTATTAACCTCCACATGTAACTTTTGACAAGACTAGAATATTCCGGGAAGTAAGAGAAACCCTAAAACGTTGGATAATAACCCCATAAGACAAGTAGACTCAAGAGAATATTTAATATTGAGTTATTAGCCTCTAAAATAAGAAGTTGGCCTAGACAGGTGACAAAGAGAACTATAAATAAGAGGACTCTAGAGATCATTTGTCACTTTTACTTTCACAACTGCATAAGACTAGTGGTGCACAATTTTGGAGAGGGAGTGCAGCTACAACTATTGCAACTGGGATTTTGGATTTTGGTTGGAATTTCTCTTTGTTATGGTTTGGACTTACTGCTTGGTCTTTGGTTATTCTTTCTTGGTGCGCTACCATTGGAGAAAGGTTCACTACCTTGGTTGGCTATTGGTCTTCTTCCATAATTATTCTATCTGTCAGGGTTAAGGTGCTCGGGGGTGGCCTTTGTTCCTATGGTTGGGTGACAATATTGTTATATTGTCTATGGAAAAATGAGCACATCCCTTTAATTCTAACATAAAGGAGGAAATAAAACAAATGCCTGAAATTTGAAAGCTAGCGAATACTCTATGTAAGCATTGTCTACGGGGAAAATGGACCAGGACCAAGTTCAAATCAAAGGAGTACTCTACGAAAGAACCATTGGATATTGTGCATACTGATCTATGTTGATCGACGAGAACAAATAGATTAAATGGTGAATAATTATTCATGCTATTAATTGAGAACTACATAAGAATGACTACAATTTTGTTTCTCAAGAAAGAAGTTAGAAGCATTAAAAAACTTCAATATATACAAAGAGATGGTTGAAACAGAGACAAAATAAAAAATCAAATGTTTGAGATCAAACAATGGTGGAGAATTTACATCGAAGGAATTCATGGATTTTTGTGGAAAACATGGAATGAAAAGGAATTTCTCAGAATCCAGGGCACCTAATCAAATTGGAGTGGTTGAAAGAAAGAATAGAACAATACAAGAAATGACTAGAACCATGTTGAAATATTCCAATTTGGGTGACATCTTTTGGGCATCGACAATACATACAATGGTTCATATCCTAAATAGAGGAATGCTTAGAATAAAAAATGATAAGACTCCTTATGAGATATGGAAAGGAAGACCATAAAATGTGAATCATTTTAGAGTATTTATAAGAAAGTGCTATATCAAAAGAGAAGATGACAATATTAAAAACTTTGACTCCTGAATTGACAAAGACATATTTTTTGGGTACTCAAGCAAGAGCAAGGCATACAAATGTTTCAATCTAAGACTCAATAGAATAGTGGAAAAAATCAATGTACATATTGATGAGAAAAGTGTATGAAAGGACAAAGAAGAAAGAAAAGACATGACAGAGAAGGAAGGAGAATAGGATTTGAAAGAAGGAGTTGAAGAAATAGAAGCAGCAGGAGAAGAAGAGAAGCCATAAGCAAAGAAATAGGAAGATGACCAACAAAATTTTTAGATATCTCCCAAAAATGGTAGCTGAGGAATGCAGAAAAATCATCCACCAGAGCAGATAGTTGGGAATAAATATGCAGGAGTTAAAAGCCGAAGAAAATTATGCTCGCCATAACAAAGGCATCTAGCATTGTTGTCCATAGTTGAACCTAACCTTTTTGAAGAAGCCAACACTGATGAACACTAGATCAAGGCTATGAAAGAAGAACTAGATCAGATAGAGAAGAATGAAACATAATAACTTGTTCTAAGGACTAAGAATAAGAACATGATTGATACAAAATGGGTATTTAGACACAAGCTGAATGAGGATGGACAAGTAACCAGGAACAAAGAAAGGTTACTGTGAAAGGGATATGCTTAGGTTGAAGGAATATATTTTGAAGAAAATTTTGGGCCAGTTTCCAGAATGGAAGAAGTCAAAATGATATTGTCTTATGTATGTTCTAAGAAAATCAAAGTATATCAGATGGATGTAAAATTATCCTTCCTAAATGAAGAACTAGAAGAAGAAGTCCACATCGAACAACCAGAAGGATTTCTATTGTTAGAAAAGGATGATTATGTTTGTAGATTGAAGAAGGAACTGTATGGACTCAAAAAATACCACAGAGCATGATATACAATATTGGACAGGTATCTACAACAACAAGGGTTTAGGAAAGGAAATGAAGACAACAATCTCTACATAAAGGTAAATTAAGATGATATATTGATAATTGAAGTTTATGTTGATGACATTATTTTTCGAAGTGATGATGACAAGATAAGTCAAATGTTTTCTAAAGACATGCATAATGAATTCAAAATGTCATTACTTGGTGAGTTTTATTTCTTTTTGGGAATCCACATATGTCAACAAGATAAAGGTATTTTCATTTCATAGACAGAGTATATCAAATAAATGTTAATTTTTTTTGGAATGTGTTGTGATAGGAACTACAACCCTCCATTTTCTCTCTTTTATCTTGCATAACCCTTGGAAAATGGATCCCCTCATCTTTTTATCCCAAGATAAATTGTTTTGGGTCTCTATCTCTAAATTAAGATCCTTAGAAGAATAATGTTTCTCTTATGAAATCATGTTTAAATGAAAGAATTTGAAGACTTGGTTTTTAAATCGAAACAATGGAAATAGGCCAAGTTAATAAGAACTCCTCTGATAAGAATCAAAGAAGTTACTTCAAACTCCTTCAATTCATATCAGAGGAGTTATTTCCTTCCTAATTGATATCACTTGTTATCACTCAAGTTAACAACTCCTTTGATACGAATCAAAGGAGTTATTTCTAACTCCTTCGATTCATATAAGAAGAGTTTCTCCCATTGACTCTGATATTATCAGAGAATGTGTCTTCATAATCTCCAACCTCAACTTCCCAACCTACCCACATTTAATGATGAAATGGCCAATAATCTATATAAACAAAGCATAACAAAGGTTATTGTTATCTCTACGAAGAGACCGAGTGAGAAAGGTTCCAAAACATCCATTTCACAAATCCATTCTATTTGAGCTGATGACTTATGCGCACCCTCCACGTGGCGCTAGGATTCAAGTAAGAACACATTTTCTCTTTCTATTTTTTAAGGTTAGGGTTAGGGATTCTTTCAAATTCCTACCTATGACTTTTTTTTCCTTTTTTCCTCACATCAATCCGTTAGTTCTCCCTGCTACCATGTCTCTGGTTAGCTCTGCAATCATCATATGCCAACTCAATTTTCACACTCTTACCATTACCGTGACATTCCTCAATCGAAAATGTTGTTCTAGACGACCCTAATAGCGACCAAAAAAATATTCTGACCTTAGAACAAAGATCTCATTCGAGGCCCTAAGTCTTGCATACGTCTTTATAAGCTATGCATTTTTCAATCGGAAGAGGTCTTGGTAACCCTCCCAATGAGATTAAAAGAGTTCAAAGAAAATACTTTGAATCTACGCTCATTCACAAAGAGATCATTATTATCTCTTATGCAGATGCCATATCCTATATTTTGAAGTACATCGACATAAGAAGTAGTATCTACAACACAATAAAGGAGCCTATAACTTCTTTTATACCATAGTTTTAATCCAAATGCTATCAAATTGAGGAGGGAAGAAAAATAATATATGGTAAACTCCTTAGTGAGTTTGAGTATACACTGAAGGATTTGTTCCCAAAATGGTATAAGGAAGACAAGCAGTTTAAATACAAACCCAAAATTTGGTACCCCATGATTGCCTTAAAAATACCCTACCGATATTTGGTAGCCATGATGTGTAGGTTATATGGGGAATGCGATGAAACAAAATTCCCCTTATCATACATGCCTTTGATTTATTAATACTATGTAGATGTGGGGACTTCATTCAATTGGTCAGACATATTTTCCAAGACTCTCATGGCTGCCATATCCATAGTAAAGCAATATGCAAGATACCAAATATAATAAATACGCAGAACATAAATAAAATGCTAGAAATGCAAGAATAATAGTAATATAACCATGATAATCTCCACAATAACACATAAATAATATGAGAACAACAACTAAAATACCACTTTGATTCAGAAAGCGATGTTCACAGGCGTCTTCGAGGGGGAAACCTCCAGTCGAGCAACACTCTGTTACAATAATCTCCAAGCTAGGGTTTTCATACCCTCGACCCTTATTTATACTAAACATGTCTATTAAGAGAAGCATCTAGAGGAAGATATTTCTAGAAGCAGAAGCTTCTATTAGGTCTTCTTACATCCACCTTATTCTATTTTATTGAAAGGCCTTATTAATATTGACCTTTATTACATCCGAATACATTGATCTACCTATGTGCGGGTTAGGACCTTAACATGTCCGCCCCCTTAAAAACAACCTTGTCCTCAAGGAATGAGATGTGGAAACTGCTGCAGAATGGTAGCTGGTTCCCAAGTGGCATCTGTTGGAGTCATATCTTTCCACTGTACTAGCACTTCCTTGATGGTTCTCTGACACAGGTGACGCTCACGTTGGTCCAAAACTGCTTCTGGATGTAGCCAAATGGATCCTTCTTCAACTAACTCTGGAAGGTTGGTTTGAATATGGTACTAGTTCCAATCACCTTCTTCAAGCATGAAACATGAAAAACATGATGTAGCTTCAACTGACTGGGTAGAGCTAACTGATATGCGACTTGTCCCACACACTTGAGAACTGTGTAAGGACCATAAAATTTGGGTGCTAGCTTCTGACAATGCTCGGCCTTGAGGGAAGTTTGCTTATATGGTTGTAGTCGCAGAAACACCTGATCCCCTTCTGCAAATTGACGTTCAGAGTGACCTTGATCTGCTTGATGCTTCAAGTGATTCTATGCCATGACCAATTTCTCTTTAAGGGTACGAAGAATATCCTCTCAGACTGTAAGTGTTTGGTCAACCACCTAGACCTTCAAGGTACCCGGTAAGTATGAGAGAACTGAAGGTGGCTTTTGTCCATATACCACTTCAAAAGGAGTCATGTGAGTGGTTGTATGGTATGTAGTGTTGTACCACCATTTGGCTAGGGGTAACCATTGAGCCCACTGGTGTTGTTTTTCAGAGGCAAAGCACCTCAGATAT
>SNQJ01S0005772.1:14423-27765 GCA_010110895.2 Picea sitchensis
TCGGTGCTTGATGTAACTGATTAACTTGAGGGTTTGGGGGGCAGAGAAGCCGGTGAGAGCATTGAGGGAAATGATCGGTTCCACTTCGGGAGGGTCGGAGGGAGAGTTTATGTTAGTGATTTCTGGTGACTCAGGCACAAGGGGAGTTTCAACATCCTCTTCCAGAATATCCTTAGAGATGGCCATAAAAAGCTTTTGTTCCTTACACTTGTGGCCTGGGAAATATTTTTCATCATAATTATAACAGAGGCCTTTGAGTTGGCATTCAACCATTTTAGCCCTGGTCAATTTTTGGATCTTTAATGGGGCGGAGGGAGTAGTGGGGTTTACTGGTTTAGGGCGAGGGATAAAGGAAGGCTTACGGTTTTGAGAGGAAACTATTTGTTGTGCTTCTTTAGTTTTTTTAGTAGCCTCCACCCAACTCGCAGGTCGAGCCATGAGGACATGGGCCCGAATCTGCTCCTTGAGGCCACTGATAAAACACTCTCGAAAGAAAGCATCAGTCATGCCCTCTGTTTGAAAAGCCAGGCGCTCAAATGCAGCTATGAAGTCTTCTACTGTTCCTGATTGTTTCAATTTTGTCAAACGACCGAAATGGTTGGTGTCAGTGTCAAAGCGTTCATAAAGCTCAGTCACAAATTGGGTCCAAGCAATATACCCTTGACGGGAAGTTATTCTCCATTGCCACCATTGCCAGCGTTGTTGATCTAGATGGAGAACACCATACCGGAGTTTGTCCAAGTCATATGTAATGTTGTAGAGAGAGAAATAATGTTCCATTTGGGTGACCCAACCAGTGGGGTCCGAGCCATCAAATTTGGTTACATCCACCCACGAAAAGTGTATGTCCCGTTGAAAGTGATGGGGATAAAAGGTATGGGAATGGGAAGAAGTTTCACCTTCAGTATTTGTATGTGCGTCAAGAAAAGGGTCATCGGTAGGGATCTTGAGTTTGGTGCAGAGTGATGCAAAGATAGATTCAAGCTGGGTGGTTAGTTCTTGTTTGACTTCCTCCATTGCAGACTGCACGGATGCATTTATGGTGGTATTGATGGATGTATCACGGGAAGCAATAGTAGCACTTCTTTTTGGGTCTCGAGGAAACTAGATTGCAAGTTGTTGAAGCGAGACTCCAGTTCTTGGCTACAGGTATGGGCCATGAGGATGGGTGAACTGAAAAGGGAGCGGGTGGGGTCAAAATGTTTTGCAGAAAAATGATATGGATGAATCTAATGGAATAGGTCTCAAATAATGGTGAAAAAATTTCCAGACTTTTTTTTTACAGCTGAGGGGTTATACTTCGGTCTGAAGAATGCTGCAGTGATGAAATCCCAAAATTCTTCACCAAAAATAAATGTGTATTTACTTGGAAACCTGAACACAGTTGCGCGACAATAGATCTGCCCAGTTTAATTTGTTTATGTTTATGTTCTCCAAGGGTTAGGTATTCAAGGGTTCTACAGACAAGGGTTTGCCCTGTGCTATAGCTCTCTGATATACGTGCGGGGTCCAACAGTATTACTCGGCCCAATATCTTGGGGCACTAACTAAGGAGGATAGACCTTACCCTTAGCCGTACTACCCAACTACCCAGGTACTAGAGAGTATCTTCCCGAGTGCTGTTCTCGGTGACACTATAGCAGTCCGACGAACGATAGGTTTATCTAAGGAGGGCTTCAGGAAATCTAGGCCGATCCGTACACAAGTGTTGTCTGATGCACTACCACTCGAAGGGGTACCAACAGGGGTTACAAGGGTGGCCAACAGATGTGCACTTAGGAACCACTTGTATTTCCTACGTGTATGAATCCCTCAACTACAGGTTTATGTGCATAACGATAGATCTATATGGCTTAAAGACGCCGGAATAAGTCTCTACCCTAAAAACAAATACCCACAATTTCTACCAAGGAAAGTGCTCCGATACCACTTGCAAGATACCAAATATAATAAATACGCAAAACATAAATAAAATGCTAGAAATGGCAGAATAACAGTAATATAACCAGCATAATATCCACAATAAAACATAAATAATATGAGAACAACAAATGAAATAACACTTTGATTCAGAAAGCGATGTTCACAGGCCTCTTCGAGGGGGAAACCTCCAGTCGAGCAGTTCTTTGTTATAATAATCTCCAAGATAGGGTTTTCATACCCTCGACCCTTATTTATACTAAATATGTCTATTAAGAGAAGCATCTAGAAGAAGATCCTTCTAGAAGCGGAAGCTTCTATTAGGTCTTCTTACATCCGCCTTATTCTATTTTATTGAAAGGCCTTATTAATATTGACCTTTATTACATCCGAATACATTGATCTACCTATGTGCAGGTTAGGACCTTAACACAATCCCAACCAGTAACATTCCCTAGCTTCCATATTTCCTCGTACCTCTTGAAAATAATTTGTACAACTCACAAGTACCCTAACATGGGATGGAGTTGGTTGCTTGTTGACCCCACAATCCACATATATTTTAAAGTGATTTGGGAGCACAAATACCATGTAGAGTACCAAAGGATATGCAAACACTTCCTTTCTCCATTATACTAGTTTATATTTTGCACCACTCCCCTGTGCATGACCGACAAATCCATAGTAGTTATAACAAGGATCGAGGATTGGTATCTCATGCAGTAGGGTAATTACATAAGAATATATGGCACATTGAAGCTACCACATCCACTTCCATGATTCATAAAAGACAAGCTCGTCCTTTAGGAAGTAGCATATCAAACTATTATAAACAGAGTTGGAGGGATGCTATATAGATTGAAGAAAGCAATTTGGCCCCCATTACCTCTGTATGTCGGAAATTATTTCTTTGAAAATACTAAACAGTCCTAGGTAGAGGTAGATACCATTCTTTCCTATCAATTTTGGGAAGAGAAATTTAGGAGACATGATCCTAAGGGTATTGTAAAGGAACATTTCAATAACATCGGGCTTCCTTATGAGTATACTACAGATCTTTGGGAAGAGGAATAAGTAGAAAATAATGTCATGACATATGATGAAGTAATTTTGAACAGGCATGGCCAATCGAAGGGAAGAAATTCAAATGAGGAAAATGTAAGAGAAGCAACCAAGAAAGAGGCAAAACAAGAAGAAGCTAGGAACATTTCCCCTATCTCCATCTCAATAAAATCGGGATCTGTAGAGGAAGATGAAGAGGTACCAGTAGAGAAAAAGATGGGGGGAAAATAATAAGTTTTAAAAAATAAAAATGACATAAGAAAGAAGAAATAAAAGATTGAGGATGAAAAATCTAGACCTAAATCCGAGGCAGAAGCAAAAGCCAAAACCAAACAAGAAATTAAGGAATGAGCAACAATAGAGAAACTAGTGAAAGTGACGAAAGAAGCAATAAACAAAGTTACTAAAGAAGAAACACAAAATAAAAAAAGAAGATAGAAGAAACAACACATGTCCCATGGAGGTGGACATCCTAAGAACATCTGTTGCAGGTACAGAAACAGATTTGACAGGAAGTGGTTTAGGACTACGGCTCTAGGAGCCATTTCATCCAAGCGAAGTAATGGATCTAAGGAGCTTCACTTATGACAATAAGACTGGTAGGAGCTTGTACGAATGGGTAAAGAAAGTGCCAGTAACTGAAGGGGAGAGTAACTGAAGGGGACCCTATACTAATTTTTACCCATATCCTAGTCATAAGAGATGTTAGAGAAGACCTTGTGGACACAACTAAGGTTGGATCTACATTTATGATGCCAACGTAGACAACATACAAATATTATGCCGATAAAATGAAGAAAATGAGTCAAGGATCAGAGAAATAGAGGAAAGACATCAACAAGTAAAGATTGATGAGAGGAGCCTCCAAAGCTTCAAAATTATCACCGAAAAGGTTAAAAATGAGCTATCATTGACATGTACTCCCATATGCACCTCTTCCAAAATGTGGTTGCATTATTCACTGAGAAAAATAATCAAATACAGATGAATTTGTTGTAATACAACACCATTCGTGAAGGAATATCATACATAGACAGATGGATAGAAGAGAATCCATATGTGCCACTTGAGCTTTACCAGCCATCAAAAGTGAAGATAAAGACAAAATTATATGCACTAGACCATTGTCAGAAAATATTATAGAAGGCTGATAAAGAATTCACCAAATCCATGGAAATATGCTCGAGGATCCATAAAGATGCTCAGGAAATAGCCAAATCCCAAGACTAAATAAACTCCCAAGACTAAATAATCTTGGAAATAGCCAACTTGGAAATAACCAACTCCCAAGACTAAATGAACTTGGAAATAAATTGGTAACAAAAGAACTGGTAAATGCAGTACATGATAGCATCAATCGAAGGAAAGAAGTAGTTGAAGAAACTACCTGTGTCTCCACAAACCTCATTGATCAACACTTGCAACAATTAATAAAGCTTCATACCAAGGTACAAGATTTCATGATGAGATTGGTAAACTATATGGGAACTCTAGAGGAAAATATCGATTTGATCAATGCAACATCAGAAAAAATGATGTACATAAGGATTGAATCACTATATGATCAGTTGTAAGTTTGGACAACCTACCTGAGCAACATAAATCCATGAGAAAAGGACAAAATACCTATCTTTTGTTTCGTCCTTTTCCTAACCAATATCAATTTCATCCCATTTTGTACACTTGTCATTAGAAATGATAAAGGGAGCCATTTTGTAATGTCTTATTCAAGAAGAAGATGAAGAGCCACATAGGATTTACTAAACATTTGTATAAAATAGAATAGAATCCTATTTGCAAGGGACTTTTGGATTTTCAAGCAATGTATAGACTCAAGAAATGATTCAAGGACTTATACTTTGTTAATGAATATTGAGAAGCCCTCGGGGCCAGTTGTTATAGAAGGAATTATTGTATATGAACACATATGAGATGTGAACTACTTCTGGTGAAGATGGATACTCTTCCTATGGACTATACGAATGTTATGTTGCTATAGACTAAGTCTCATACAATCTGTGATATTCTTTAGCTTAGAGTATTTCTTTAAATATCTTAATGCCTTGATATTTGTGAGTTGTTAATGTATGCATTATTGTAATTTAGACTACTCTGGTTATACATATTTTTATACAATTGTTTCTAATATTTCTCTTTTGTATCAGTTATATGTGTAGAAGTAGTGGAGGATTTGGTTTCAATTTACAACTTACTAATCACTTTAGTATTCTCCTACCTAGGATAGTTTAAAGTAGTTCAATGCTAATTTATCTTGTATTTCATACATAATCTACATCTACATATTTACATTGCATATCCACTCATCATCCACCCTCATCGACAAACCGGTCCGCAACCGACCAAAAAAACAAATCCCTAAGAATAATAACAATGGAAGTCATGCCACCTTCTGAATGGGTCTCCTATTCCAAACAATGTATACTCTAGTTGGGACTATGTGAAGGGAGAACCCCTTACTGTTATTAGGATATTTTGGACCCGTCAACAAAATTGGCACTAGAAGGAGGGCCATCTTTTATGGCTTACATACATGAGTTAAAAAATAAATGAAATTATTCTCCAACAAGTAATTACAATCCTCAGCCCACCCTGTTTCCTCAATTTGAGTATGAAAAATAAGTTATCTACGAAGACTCAAAGCCTAATTTTGGAAGTGCCTTTGGTAGTGCATACATACATAATGAGACTTGGTTTCACATGCCATGGGAAGAGCTCCATGAAAACTGTAGGATTATACATTCTTACGCAAATTTTCTTGGAAAGTTACCTACAACCTCTGAGTTCCCTAGGAGGAAAGAAACCCATGTAGAATGACCTAAAACAGATCCTGATTTTTATGTTGACTCTGTAGACGATCTCATTTAAACTTCTTTACAAGAAGTTCCAGTACCTTTGAACAGGGTCGCATGTTTCCTTATTTAACATGAAGAAGAATTGGAAGACTAACAACCATAAATTAATTTATAATAATTAATGGCATAAAACAGGGTCTAAAAAAAAGTTATACCTCGATGGAGGGCCCAATGAGATCTCAATATGGCTGAACAATTGCATGAAATTCCAAGGCAATTTGATAAGCTCCTTCCAAAATTTGACCCAGATAAACCCAGGTGCCTGTAAGCTCATGTGAATAATTTCATTTTAGCCATACATCTTCTAGGTGTCGAACATGATGAAATAGTTTGCAATCTATTTCCTTACACTTTTTCTAGGAAAGCCTCTACTTGGTATTTCACCTTACCTTCCGGGTCTATTACTGATTGGGACAATTTTGAAAGGCTCTTTATGAGAAAATTTGGAGAAAGAAAAACAACTATGTCTCTACATAATGAATTAGGGGCTATCAGAATGGACAAGAGAGAAAGAGTACAAGACTTCAACCAAATATTTCTCAATGTATTAATCAATTTTCCTCATGATTAATCTCTCGCTAAGTTGTTAGATATTGAATATTACACAGTTGAATTAACCCCTTCCATAGGGATGTTTGTAAAATGAGCTAACAAAAACACATTAGCACTCAAATTTGATGAAGTTGAGACTGTGGAAAGAGATTTATTTGCATATGATCAACGCCCACGTTATAAAGAAACTAATTCAGCTAGAAAGAAACCATTGATATTAGCTAAACCACCTGATAGGGAGTCAAAGGACATTGACAATGTGGTCAAAATGGTTAAGAATTTATCTAATGAAGTTGCGGTCCTTAAAAATAATGTCAATGAAGGATCATTGAATCCACAGACTTTCCACCCATTCTTTAAGAAACCAAATAACCCACCACAATCAACTAAACTACCACATTTTTTTTTCAAATTAGATAGCTTCAGTAATGATAATTTTTTTACTTATCATTAGAAAAATCACCCAAAACAAACTTTCCCTTAGTCAGTCAAATCTATGACCCTAGTGATGAAACAATTGCTAGATCAACATAGTTTGGATGATGAAATCCATGAAAAATCTCTTGTTGATGTTTCTTATGAAGCTCCCCCAAAATATGTTATTCCCTTTTGGGACTAGTGTCCAGAATTAGAAGATGAACATACTGAGAAAATACTTTCCGAAGATACGCACGTTGTCAAAGTTGCTACTCTAAAAGGTTATAACTTACACAACAAAGGTCCAATACCTCACACTCCTTCCTCCAAATAATATAACATCCCTCTTAGGAAAATAACACCACCCCCTATCCTTCCAAAAAAATGACGTGACCCAAGGGAAAACTAATAATAAAACTGGCAAAACTGTCTTAGAAAAAAATGATAAACCAAGCACATCTGGTTTATCCATGAATGACACTAATATTAACTTGACAACAAATAATGAACAAGTAGTTGAGTAAAAGTTTGGTCATACTATCAACTACCTTGACTACAATGTAATTGAATACATGAAGAAAAAACAATCTAATATTTCCATGTTATATATATGTTCCTTAACCCAACATCGAGAGCTCCTACATGACACTTTCAAGCCTCATGATACCCAAAAATAAAATGTCCCTGCTACTGAAAGAATAATCCCTAAAAGTGATGCAAAAAATATACACAAAGTGGAGATAATAACAACTATAAATGAAAAAAGCATAGGCTCCTTTTCAAAGTTTAAGGTACAACCTTTTCTTCTCACGTATGGAATTTTTGATTTCAATGTAGACAATTGTTTAGTAGATTCAGGTGCCTCTTCTAATATCATGCCTTGATCTATTTTCCAAAAAATAAATGTTGTTCCACAAATAATGAAAACTAGGATCATACAATTAGATAGGATATATGTTAAAGTTAAAGGTGAAATTATATATGTTTTGATTAGGTTATCATCCAACCCTAGGATTCATCAAACTATAGACATAGTTTTTGTATACATACCAAAGAGATATGGTTTTCTGTTAAGTAGAGATTAGTCAAAAAAAATTGAAGGTTATTTTTCTATTGATTGTTCTCATCTGTGGCTTCCTCATAAAGTAAAATCTAATAAAATTC
Organism: Picea sitchensis; assembly: GCA_010110895.2. Classification (NCBI taxonomy): domain Eukaryota; kingdom Viridiplantae; phylum Streptophyta; class Pinopsida; order Pinales; family Pinaceae; genus Picea; species Picea sitchensis. Next base: position 22,412 of record SNQJ01S0005772.1, read on the forward strand.
ATGAAAACAATGGGGCACACATGAAGCACACAATGATGGAATCGGAAGGTAAGAAAGAACCCATAGGATTTTCCCATTCCTTTTTGGGTAATTACTTTTTTTGAAATTGACTATAGTTTTTATGAAGCACAAACATCTAAGATACCATCAAAATTACAATCAAGACTCTACCCAAAAATCCATAATAGCGCCTATCTAGTACTAACTAGCTTAGGATTTAGTTCAACTAACAAGACCAAAATTCTTGACATGTGGGCGATGTTCTTTGATGGCTCTAAAACACAGGATGGAGCCATAGTAGGATATGTTATAATCAATCCTAGTCAAGCAAAAATGATAATATCATGCCACTTAGAGTTGGAATGTACCAAAAACACTACTAAATAAGAAGCCTTATTTCAGGGACTTAAAAAATCCATTGATCTCCAGGTTAAATATCTTAAGGTATTTGGTGATTCCAAAATTATTGTTCAATAAGTAAGAAACACTATTCATTTCCTGTCTCCGTATCTAAAGGCTTATCAACAAGAGGTATGGAATTTTCTTTATTCGTTTGAACCATTTAATATTTCTTCTATACCTCGTGATCAAAATATAGATGCAGATATATTGGCCAACACAACATCTAGATTTATGCCCCCTATTGATGGTTTTTCATTTGAAATGATGTTCAGGCCCTTCGTACTGGACAATATCATGAGTTGGAGACTATTCTATAGAGACTCACATATTATCAACTTTCTTACTAGTTCAGACACATTCCAAGATTCAGTGATCGATGATGAGGTACATCAACAAGAGTTACAAACTTATTGATAAGAGACTAACAAGATAAAGAAAATTGTGTTCCGAAGAATGTTTTGACTCTTGATAAATTATTTGATTTACAATCCAAGTTCAGGAGGACAACTAATCTGAATACCAACAGTTCTACTATGATGCATTTCTTCGTAAATTTGCGAACATTTGAGTGGCCTAAATATGGTAATTTGGGCACCTATTGTTCAGATAAAAGCACACATTTACAAAGAGGTTTAAGAAGTATTGAGATATTTTTTTCTAGACATATGATGATCTGACCACATATGACATGCATATAATACAACACCTAATTCCCATCAAGGAAGATATCAAACCATTCTAGCAAAAGCTTATAAAGATACATCCAACTCTCGAACCCCTTATACAGAAGGAACTAAAAAATTTATTGGATGCCCGAATCATTTTCAAAGTTAGACATTCAAATTGGGTGTCCAATATGGTTCCCATAAGAAAGAAGTTGGGAGAAATCAGGATTTTTATAGATTTTAGAAACCTTAATCATGCTTCCAACATAGATAATTACCTAGTTCCCCCAATGGAACAATTACTACAACTTGTCTCTGGATCCAGACTGTTCTCTCTATTAGATGGGTTTTTAGGATATAATCAGGTTCTTGTGGTGGAACCAGACCGATTGAAAACCACCTTCCAAACCAAATGGGGAACTTATGCTTACATACAAATTCCCTTTGGTCTAATGAATGTAGGAGCTACCTTCCAAAGGTTAATGGATATTTATTTTAAAGGATTGATTGGTGAAAATGTGGTAGTCTACCTGGAGGATCTTAGAGTTTATTAAAGAAAATAGGAAGACCATCCGAAACATATGATAGATATTTTTGAATGATGAAAAAAATATGGGATTTATCTAAACCCCAATACGATTGTCTTTGCTATTTCAGAAGGCATTTTGTTAGGCCATGTCATTTCTAAAGATGAAATTTTGGTGGACCCAGAAATAACCAAGGTTATTCTACAAATTCCTCCACCACACAACAAGAAATCTATGCAAACGTTCTTTGGCATAATCAACTTTGTAAGAAGATTTGTTCCATATTTTGGAAAGATTGTGAAACCACTTCGAAGAATGATTAAAAAACATGTTCATATTAAGTGGACACCGTTGAAGAAAGAAATGTTTGAAAATATTAAAGATGCTATAGCCAATACTCCATATTTGTGGAGTCCATATTTCTCTAAAGATTTTTTGCTGTATAAATTAGCATCTGGTCATTCTTTAGTAGCAGTGCTCACCTAAAAAGATGAACAAGGGGATGAATATCATGTCGCATTTATGAGCATTGGGTTACAAGGTGTTGAACTGAGTTATCTTGTAGACAAGAAAGATTTTGTTATCCATAAATACATCAAAATATTCAGACCTTGTATCCTTAAAAATCATACAAAAGTTATCGTCCCACATCCAGAAGTAAGATATCTATTCATTGAAAGAGAATTGGGTGACAGACAAGGAAATTGGATGACAACTCTATGAGAGTATGACCTTGAGTTAAAAACATTAAATGTTGTAAAAGGTCAATGATTATGTAATTTGGTGACACGAGGAGTTGATGTTGAAAAACAAGAGGAAGATGGTTGGTAAGATGAACCAAAAATGTATGCTCAATAAGTCCCATATGTTCCAACCATTGAAGGTTCATATTACAATGTTCTCAAATACTACTTACAACATAGCACTACTCCATATCACCTCAAAACTAAAAATAAGAAGGCACTATGACTCAAATCCTCATGGTATCAGTTTTTACATGACATATTGTTAAGAAAGAACTATGACGGAGTGTTACTCATAGGCCTTGACAAAAAAGATGTCGATAATGTCCTGAAAGATATGGATGATGGACCAACTAGTGGCCTTTTTTCGGGAGACACAACAACCCAAAAAGTGTTGAGAGTTGGATACTACTGGCCTACACTCTTCAAATATGTTCATGCATACTCAAGGAGTTGTGAAGCATGTCATAAAGGTATGGGCATGGAACACAAATTTGTTATTCCTCTCCAACCTGTAGCTGTAGAAGAACCCTTCACAAAATGGGGGATAAAAATAATTGGTGAGATAAATAATCATTAGTCCAAGAAAAAAAAGTAAATTCTGACCGCTACTGATTATTTCACATGATGGATTGAAGCAATACCTTTAGTCAAAGTGAATGAAGAGGTATTAATCAATTTTCTTGAACAACACATCATCACACGGTTCAGAATCCCTAACTCTTTATGATCAGGATTTAGGAGTGGAACAAACTGATTATAGAATGAATAACATAAACACATAGATAGGAATAATAACACAAATATTCAGTGAACAATATCTTCTATTAAATAATGAAATAGGCTGAAACTGTAAAAGTGCATAACTGAAACTTGCTCGAATGGTGGTAGCTATCTTTGAGAAGAGATGTGGTTGCTACACACATCCATCTAAGTAGACTAGATAAAAATGAGCCTCCATAGGCCCTTTTCATATTACTCATGAATTCCAAAATCCTAGAAACCCAAAAACCTAACCCTAGAAGGTGAAACACCAAAAGTCATGTGGGCCTTATGGGTAAGTTGGTGTAATTTGGTACCTCAACTTCCTAGGGTCATAACTTTTTCATACGACCTTCGTTTTAAGTGAGTGATAGCCCGTTGGAAAGGTCTTTCAAAGAAATACACATTTCTTTGTCAAAATCTGACTCAGTCTATAATCTATCTATGGTGAGTCAAAACAACAATGTTTAGGGCCTCAAAACAACCTTGAAAGTACACAAAGATGTGTTGTTATGAAAACATACAAAATAGGCTAGTTGGATTAGGCGAGCGGTCACCCGTATCCATCTGGAGAACGTGTGAGGATTCAGACATCCCCATAAGTGTATAAATCATAATTATAAAGTAGTGCAAAAATATGTGTTCAACAAAAAATGGACACGAGGAGCCAATTGGAATAGGTGGGTGGCCACTAATATCCATCTTGATAAATCCTCCCCCTTTATAAAGAAATGGTATCCATTATGTTGATTTCCCCCGTAATGTGAGGAAAATTTGGCTGGATTTGGCCTTAGGTGAGCCACTTTCCTTGGTGTAGGAGTTTCCCTTCCTTGACAACCTGATAAAGCTGGATTTCCTGCTGGCGAGTGCCCTTGACCTGTGTGTCCACTATCTGATCAGTGGATGCTTGTTCCATGTAGTCAAAGTTGATCTCTGTTGGTGCCATCTCTTTAGTGATCTCAGAGGTGTCCAATAATGGTGGGAAATATGTCCCAAGGAGGTCCAAATTGAATACTGGATGCAGACCAAGGAAGGGTGGAGTGTTGAACTCAAAATCATTGCTAACCACAACCTTGGTGATAATGTAAGGCCCATAACGAAGTGGTCGAAGCTTCTGATGGGGCCCAATGAGACGCTCCTTCTGTAAATGTAATCAAACTTTGTCGCCAACCTGAAACTGGTGTGGTACCCTGTGTTTATCATGGTGCTACTTGTACTTAGCATTGGATTTCTTCAAAATCTCTTGGACCTGTTATCACTCAGTTTGTACGAAAGGTTTAGGTAGCTTGAAGTCAAGGCTCAAACTGGCGTAACAGGAGCTTCCCCACCCACTGTCACCTCGATGGGGAGCTCTTTCTATTCAGGGTGGCTAATACCTAGGGAGACGTCCCTAGTAATCTGGGGTCTTGAAGGAAAAGGATCAAGGGTTTAAGGCTTCAGAGGTTAAGGTAAGCTTTCCCTTCACAGATTACTACCAAATGGATAGTCAAAGGGAAGATATTCCACTGAATGGCACCTGTTTGCGAGACAAGGCAAATAAAACTAAAAATGTGTTGTAGTGGTTAGTACTTCAAAACATTAATGACTATCTTTAACACATATGAGCAATAATAGATGTAACTATTGACGAAGTAAATGATTGCAAATAAAGACAAAGGCTTATAATACTTCTTCAATAAGTACAAAATGATACTTTCATTCAATGTATAAAATCAATCCTTATTATATCACAATGCAATAAATATGCTCATACACCAATATTGTTGCTGCGTCACTATGCAGATTTAGGGTGACGTCAGCCCTATTATTAGGTTAATTTTGAAGACAATGAGAGGAACGTTTTGTCAACTAAACTTATGAATATGATCAATAACTCAAAGTCTACTCAATAGATGACTATACCACAACGTTTTGAAGCCAACAAGGGTTTAAATAAGTATGACGTCACATTAGGGTTAGAGTTAGGTTAGCTAGCCAAAGAGGTGGACGTTTGGTTAAATTAACCAATGAAATTGCTTAATACCTCTATGGCTATCAAAGGATGAGTCAGCCGAAACTTTTAATCCAAACAAAAGTTCAAATAAGGCAAGACGTCATCAATAAGCTAGGGTTAGTAGAAACACTAGGGTTAGTTAGGGTTTCAAATCAAGAAAGTTTTGAAAGATTGTGTTGAACATAAAAGACTCAACGTTTTGGTTTTAGACTAGTGCCTTGGGTTAATGGAGTCAAATGGAGAAAGGCTAATGGCTTGGAAG
>SNQJ01S0005772.1:27775-84861 GCA_010110895.2 Picea sitchensis
CAGGACAAATCTGACAAAGAAGAAGAGAGATGGGCCCTCCAGGGCCATGCTCAAGTCAATCTCGCTCTCGGTACTCCATGTCTAGGACCATGTGGGCCTCGAGACATGATCTCCTAGTTATCCCTAGATATCGGGGATAACAGGACCTATTGGCATATGTGCTGAATCCGCTCAATGAATCTGGTGGATTTGTCGACCGCAGACTGATCAGGGGAAGAGTTTGTTTGTGCGGTGGCAAGAGGAAGTGCAATGTCAATGGGTCCCAAGGGTTGGAATCCCAGACCCACCTGAAATGTGCTATGGCCAATGGAACTATGGAGAGATCTATTGTAACTGTGTTGTACATATGGGAGACTCTCATCACATGTACATGGATTCTTAGAGTTTTACATGTGTAGTGTGTGCACAATCATCCAATTGTCGACCTTCGTTTGGCCATAGTTTTGGGGGTGGAAAGAAGTGGATTTTGTGAGCTTGGTTTCCAACAGAGACTAGAGACTTGACCAAAAGGTGATGAGGAACCTATTTTATCGGTCAGAGATGATAGTCTATGGTATCCCAAAGTGTACCCAAACTCGTTCGAAGAAGAGCTTGGCAGTGTCGACCACTATGAAAGTCTTCTTACATGCTGTGAGGACATGGCCATCTTCGAAAACTGATCAACGACCACAAACACACAATCATTTTTGTGCTTGGTGGTCGGAAAACCATACATGTAATCCATGGAGATGGATTCCCATGGCTTATCAGGAATAGACAGAGGGGTGTATAAGCATTTCTTCTTGATGCCCGACTTGGAAATGGCGTAGGTAGTTCAAGATCTGATATACTTGTTGATGTCCAATCAAAGTTTTTTCCAATAAAAATGTTTCTGAAGGACGACCACAATTTTCTTTATTCCAAAATGTCCTGCCACCTAACTGTATTGGGCTTCCGAAATCAGCTTCGCACGCTCGCTTGTAGGAACCCAGAGATGGCCCAAGTGGCATAAGATTTCATCTTGAATGTGAAAATCAATGACAGTGGTTTCTATACCCAAGAGATGATATGTGGTGGACAAGTCCAGATCTTGCTTGTAAAGTTGGGGCCACTTCGATGTTTCATGTCCACAGGAATTGAGCATAGTGGTAAGTGAAGCCATAGGAGGCCGACTAAGGCAGTCAATGACATGATTGGAGATACATGTCTTATACTTGATGTTGATATGGAACTACTGCAAGTAGGTGGACCACCTCTGATGGTGATCATTCTGCAATTTCCCCTGTGTTTGTATGAACTGCAGAGGCTTGTGATCAGTGTGTATGATCATCTTTGTCCCCACAATGTAATGTTTCCATTGACGACAGGCTTGTACAATGGAATAAATTTCCTTATCATAGGTGGGGTATTTACGAACATCATCGAAGAGTGTCTCACTATGGTATGCCACCGAATGCCCATGTTGAGTGAGAACTACACCCAAAGCATAGTCAAATGCATCAGTCTCAATATTGAATGGTTGTTGTAGATCGAGCAAGGAGAGTATGGGAGATGAGAACAAACGATGTTTCATATCTTCAAATGCTCGTTGATTCTCCTTCCACCATACTAACTTGTCCCTACCACCACCCTTGGTCACCTCGTTGACAGCCCAGGCAATATGGGAGAATCCCAACATTGACTGTCTGTAAAAATTGGCGAGTCCTAAGAAGCTCTGAAGCTCAGTCAGTGTGGTTGGGGCTGGACAGTCATGTATGAATTGGATATTCGCTGGATCAACATGTACCCCATTCTCATCAACAATGTATCCTAGTTATTGGACCCTGTTCATGCCAAAAGAACATTTTCCCAAGTGAACATCAAGCTTGTGCTACCACAGAGTGCTCAAAACCTGTTGAATATGCCACATGTGATCCTCCCATGTTCTACTGAAGATGAGGATCTCATATAAATATAATACCACAAACAAGTTGGTGAAGGGTCTCAATACGTTGTCGATCAACCTCATGCAAGTGGCTGGTGCATTTGCTAATCCAAAGGGCATGAATATCCATTTGTAGAGACCTTCCTTAGAATTGAAGGTTGTCTTCCAGACATCTGTTGGTTTGATGGGAATCTGATGGTAGCTAGACTTCAGATCAATCTTGCTGAAGAAATTTTCCCCCTTGAGTTGGTCAAGAAGGGCATCAATCCTAAGAATGGGATAGTGGTTCCTAACTATGATTTTTTTTAAGGATCTGTAATCAATGCAAATTCACCAAGTCCCATCCTTAGGTACAATCGGGCTTCCAAAATCCAGCTTCCATAAGGGGGGGAGATCGGTTTGATGTGACCCTTTTGAAGAAGCTCTTGGATCTGGCGCCTGATTTCATCATTCTCCATTAGAAATCATCGATAGACTGGTCCATTAGGTAGAGGTGTATTGAGGGTCAGATCAATTGGATGCTTGACTTGGCAGTGTGTCGGTACCCCTGTAGGTGAGACAAAGATGTCTTTGTATTCTTCCATGATCTCATTCACTTGCTTCTGTTGCAAAGAGAGGTGTTGTGTAGAGGCCATGGATGTGGAGATGACCTTCTTCTTACTGCGAGCATGGATCACAAAGAATATGAATGTACTGGTCTATGAAATGACCTTACTACATTTCTTAGTAGATATTAAAGAAATAATAGTAGGTGGTTCCACCTATGGAATCATGTACAATTGTCTACCCAAAGTAATAATAACACTGCGGGGTCATGAATCATACACAACATGACACTTCCATAAATATGGTTGTCCTAAAATAACATGACAAAATTCAAGGGGATAAATATCACACAATACCTCATCTTTGAAAGACTTGATGCCATAGGACAGACGAAACTATTGGCTGAAACAAAAATCTCTTCCTTGACGAAGCCAACCGATGGTGTAGGGTTGGGGGTGATTTTTCATTGGCAGGTTCAACCACTTGAGGACCTCTAGTAAAATCAGGTTCTTATGACTACCGATGTCGACAATGAAGTGAATCGAATCCCCCTTGACCCACATATACGAGTGAAAGAGGCGTACGCCTTCCTCTGGTTCTTTTGGTTCGCTTTGCCAGACTTTGGTGGTAGTGACTGTGGCACTGGGTTAAACATCGATAATTCGCTTCCCTCCTTCAATATTTGACTTAGAATTAGAATCATCCTTTGAATCAGAAGCCTTCATCTCGGCCACGAGGGAATTCTTGGAGTGACATTAGTTGGTGTTGTGCCAAGGAATTTTATGGTACTCACACCATTTTATCGTGTCCTTATTCATCTTCTCGTTGCCCTTCTTGTGTTGCAGCTTGGAAGGATTTTCCTAAGGGAAACCATAGTGACTTGGTCCCTACTATGTGGGTTCAGGTTTCCTTTGCCTTGCTTCGGCTGTGAGGGGTTTGCAGATCTGAACTCTTGTTGTTTCTGCTTAAATTTATGCTTGATCTTGAAAATGTATCTATAAGTTGTGCCCAATGAGGCGATGTCCTGGAACTCCATTTCTATTTGAATGTGTCTATGAAAACAATCATAGTATTTGAGCACCATATGCCACTCAGAATCTTTGATACCCAATTTGGTGTAGAGGGTATGGAAAATATTGGCGCTTTCTGGTACTTTCTGGTCCCTTTCTTGATGTAGGGTGGTCCATCTAGTGTACTGGTCCTCGTAGCTTCCAATAGGGTAGTATTATTCTTTAATGGTGTTTTTGGCCCTTGGTTATGGAAGGAAGCGAAGAAAAAGGAAGGAAAGGTAAAAAGAGAGCTTCGCGGGAGACACAGTAACTGTCACTGAGTCGAAGTGAGCAAAAGAGCAGGAAATATGGAGTGAAGTGTGGAAAAGAAAGCCGTTGGATGAGGAGATTAGGGATGAAGAATAAACAAGGAAGAAGGATCGTGGACAACTCAACAAGAAGAGAAAATCCATCATTGAATGCTTTGGAGCACCACGTGATGAAGAAGGAAAGATAGGCTGGTGAAGCCCGAAAAAAGCGGGTCAAGTTGACCTAGGATTTTGGTATCTAGGGTTTTGAAACCTAGGTTTCAACCTAAGGCTATTGGTGAGGGATTGTAATGTAAAAATAAAGGTCAAGAGGACCTGGGTGGGGTTGTTGTTGGTCATTGAGTATTGGTTTGATATTGTTGTTATAGCTCTGTTGTGTAGAGACAGGATTGTATTGTGATATCTTCAGCTGTGTGCAAAGGTCAAGTCCTATAGTTGGGTGTGCAGGAAGGGGAGAGAATAAGAGAGAAGAAAGAAGATCTGCTAGCCGAGAGAACAGATAAGAATTGTATGCTTTGTCTTAATAAATCATAAGCATAGTTCTGTGGACGTAGCCCTAGAGAGAGGGCTACGGCCACAGAACTATGCTTATGATTTATGTCCAGAGAGGGCTGTCCAAAGAGGGCTACGTCCACAGAACTAGTCTTATGTTAGATCAGATCTATAGTTGTGCATGATAGACCTAGCTAATAAGTGATATATGAATGTTGTATCTTTTTTGTGATAGATCCACTTGATATTCCCCTGGTTGTAGACATCCCTTTCCTACAACCCCCCTATTAAGCTTCTTCGGGTGAGACTGCATCTGCTTCATAGGTGATGCTGAAAGGGATAGTAGCTATGGCTTGTTGGTGCACTCTTGGAGTGAACCTGGGTCTGCCCCTGTGCCAACAAATGGTTCCATTGCCGGGACAGGAATCTGTGTAAGGGAATTTCAAGGTGGTTCCCATTGAAGATGGAGATTCAGAAGTGGATAGAGGATCAAGAGAAGGACTTCGCTGAAACCCAAAACAAGAAACCTAAGCTAAGTACCGAAGGTTGCCTGCAAAGACACATCTTCACCGATATTCACGAGATCTTCTTTGGAGGAATTCATCAAGAGATATATGAGTGGTTAGCTAGGTTAGCCGATACCTAGTTCGATATCAAATCTAGACCTCTTGTGGTCTAGACGTCAGAGTTGATTAAGAAGGTTAAGAGAGTCGACAATGCTGTGTCAAGGGATATAGATCACTGGTTCGATAGTACCATTGGAGGGTATATCACCGAATTTGCTGTTGATATAACAAAATCATATAGCCAGGCTGAGAGATACTTCTTCAAAGGACCCATAGGAAAATGTTTACAATTTCTAAAGCTAAGAATCAAGATGTTGTTGCATGAAAAGAATGTCTTGAAGATATAGTAGATTGGTTGGATCCGAAAAGGCTAATGTTCAAGAATTTAGACAGCTACAATGACACAGAGGCTGGACATACGCACAATGGGAAATCATTTTGAGGGGTTCATCTTGAGAACCTGTTCAAGCAAAACTACGGAGACGAAGGTTTCTACAATGGAGAAGAGGTGGATCTGGCAGACGAAGAACATTCATAACCCACCAGAGCAGAGGAAGAGGAAGCTGAAGAACTTTTCCAAAATGAGCCAGAGACATCATGAACTGTGTAGACCATTGAAGTAAGTAATATCGATCCTTCTATTATTTCAGAAACACAAAGTAATCAGAATATTCCGAATCACCAGAGTCTGCAGACTACTATTACTAGTAGTTCAACATCTACTCAGAAAGGAAGCCTAGGAAGCTCTATGGCAGACGAGATGAGACTCCCTATCTTTAAAGGAGATGGATCTGAAGATCCTGTTCAACACTGGTTCCTATGCGAGGCCGTATGGAACATTAAAAATATTACCGATGAAGCTGTTAAAAGAAACCAGTTTAGCACTATGTTGAGGGATCGCGCATTGAGCTGGTACATGAAGCTTGTCTAAGGACTTCCGTAGCCTAAGGAAATAAATGAGATCAAGAAAGCGCTGGTTACAGAGTTTAAAAAACCTAATTTGGAGGCACAGTGTATTATTGAGCTAAAGGAGATCAAGAAAAAGGTAGCTGAACTTGTTTGGGAGTACGATCAGAGATTCAAGACCCTAACAGGCCGATTAACTTTTAAGATCCCAGATGAGAAGAACAAAGAATGGTTCATCGCTTCTCTCTTACCACACATCAGAGTTCCCCTGATGCAGCAGAAGATTGCATTGCAGGTAGAAGCTCTGGAGATCGCCATGAAGCTTGAATCAACACCTATGGGAGAATCTAGCTCAGGCATGAGCCAGATCTTGAGACAACTGACTAGTTTGTCTCTGTAGGTTGAGGATATGAAGAAGGACAAGGGGAAGGAGAAAAGAGAAGATATCTAGTGTGTAAGATGCATATCTGAAGGTCATGATAAAGAACACTGCCCCCTATTTCATGAATATTTGGCCTCAGGAGCGCTGAGCCCCTTGAAGCAAGTTAACCTTCCTTGGTGTGAAGTATGCAGAAACCGACATCGCCCTGGTGAGTTCTATTATATGTAGAAGTATGTTCAGACACCCACAAACTTGTACTGCACATTCTGTAAGTCCATAGGGCACGATGATAGAGATTGTAGGGATTTTGACCTGATGCATGAAAGACCAAGAGACATATACAAGATCCAAGGTGAAGTACACCAAGAAAGAAACAATGCACAATATAATTCTCCAGGAAGAGGAAGTTTCAATCCTCGCGATGGATACAGAGGATGAGGATGAGGATGAGGTATGGGTTGAGGCCGAGGAAAAATAATCTGTTACAACTGTGCGCAACCAGGACATTTAGTGAGGGACTGTTAGAACCCTTGCACAACCTGCAGTTATTGCAACTCCTTCGAGCATGTCATCGAGGACTTCCCCTTGCTTCTAGCTAAGCTTCAGGAAAGATGAGGAACTCAGCAAAACCCGCAAGTGCAACTGATATATGCTAAATCTCGCATAGCAAAACCTAGAGTCGTTGTTATCACTCGAGGAGGCACTGCTACAGGAGAAAACAAAGCAGCCCAAGGAAATACTATAGACGACCATGTAGTGAGGAAAGCTACAGAGAAGACCCCAATGTTCGATGCTAAGAAAGAAAGACAAATATTTGAGGAGGCAAGAAAAGAGCTCAGAGGAGATCAAGGGTCTTCATCAAAGAAACAACCAAAAATCAAAGAATATGGAATGCCTTAGGCATTTGATCTGTCTGCGTCACCAACAGAAGGGAAAGAAGTAAGAAAACTCATGGATTTTTTGTGCACTTGTGTTAAGTTGATTCAATATAAAAGCGTTGTACAAGAATTACAAGATTTAATCAAGCAGTATGAGCTAGGAAAGATAGATTCCTTACTGAATAGGGAAGTTCACCAAATTGGGAAAAGGAGAAGGACAAATAAAGAATTACACCTGAATGCTCAAATAGGAGAATATGATATAGACTATGTGGTCCTCGACTTAGGGTTAGAGGTCAATGTCATGATGAAGTAAACCTAGGCATTGATGGGAAACCTAAAGTTGATCTATTCCCCTATCAGGCTTAGAATGGCTAATCAACAAGCTGTCAACCCATTTGGACGATTGGAGCATGTCCCTCTGGACATCGATGGAGTTAGAACCTTTGCAGATTTTGAATTAATTGAAATTGTTGATGACAACTTCCCTTATCCTGCATTATTAGGAATTGATTGGGCCTTCGACAATTATACTATTGTTGATCTAAAGAAGAGGTGTATGACATTTTAAAGAGGCCTTAGGGTCATTGCACCTTTAGATCCATATGAGGGTCCTCGATACACAGATCCTGTCAGAGAAGAAGATCACGCGTACGAACTGAAAAACATCTATAAACTAACAACCATACAACAGGATTATATCAATCCTATAGCCGATGGGAATCTGAGCTGGCGAAGCGACAATGCATGTTCATCAGACTCAGAATAAGTGTCAGAGAACTGATAGAACCATATGTATGAAGTATCTACCATAAGATGTTCTAGACTAACCAGAGAGGTTCACTGGATTGACACAACAGTGAGTAACTTACCCACATTTGATGGGATGAACTCTTTAGAAAACTTCTTATCAGAGTTTGAGATAAGTGTACCAGCACAACAAAGGCTGTTGGCAATGGATGAGACCATGAAAGATACACCAGGAAGATGGTGGGGGTCGCACAAAGGAAACATCACATATTGGACACAATGTCAAACATTGATGACAACACGGTTCTCAGCACAAGTAGGAAGCTTCAAAGTGATATACACAGGTCGAAGTTTCCCAAAGGACCATGTGCGAATCTGCGAAGAGGCCTATAGTGAAATTCCTCCAGAACAATGGGTGCACAGATTCATTAACACGCTGGACACGATCCCTATCAACTGGTACCTTCAAGCGGAGCTGCTCCTCGTCACTTCAGATTGGGAAGGTATGATCCAGAATTTTGTAGCCACCTTTTTGTTTGAAAGTGAATTTCCTTTAGTAGACCAAGCATTACATATTGTGAGACAAAAAGTATTTAGGAAGGTATATGGCCTCCCTTTGGAGCAAGAAGAGGATGAATGGACTACGCCATTCCATAAATTCCAAGGATGTTACAACATTAATGACGATGAAGATGATGATCCGAGGAAGGTAAACATCGCTGATATAGAAGGGCACAAAAATGTCGAAGGACTAGGAGTTGAGCTTCCATTCATAGGACAACTGATCAAAATAAAGAAAGTCAATATTGGGACAGAGGACACATTGAATCTTGCCAATGTCGAAGATTATTGGGATGCTGCTACCATTGACAAGATTACAGAGTTATTGCATGAATATCAGGACTTGTTCCCAACCAAGTTCACTGATATGAAGGGAATCAAAGGGCCTATGGGTGAGATGATAATAACTTTGAAACCAAATGTGAAGCCAATCAACAAAATACCTTACTGACTGAACTCGAAATACAAGGAAAAAGTGAAGATCGAGCTCGACAGAATGTTGGAAGCAGGGATTATTGAACATGTCGAAGAGTTGGAGTGGATCAACCCTATGGTAGTACAAGACAAGAAAACATGAGAAATTAGGATCTGTGTGGACCTCATAAAGTTGAATGATGCCTGCCTGCATGACCCTTTCTCTACACCATTCACAGACGAAGTGCTGGATAACGTGGGACGCCAGGAAGTATATTCTTTTACAAACGACTTTTCAGGATACCATCAGATCTGCATTACCAAGGAGGACTATCATAATATTACATTTGCGAGAGAGTGGGGATCCTGCCAATATATAGTAATGCCATTTGGATTGAATAATTCCCCAACCATCTTTTCCAGGGTGGTGGTCGAAGTGTTCAAAGAATTTTTTCATAAATGTTTAGAAGCATACTTTGATGACTAGACTATTTTTAGTTTGTTGAAAAATCATATTGAATGTCTAAGGTTAATGTTGGACAAATGCAGGCAATGTAAAATTGCTTTGAATATGAAGAAATGCATCTTCTTCTCACCATTTGGAGTACTATTAGGTCGTATTGTATGCAAGCAGGGATTTTTTCGTTGACCCATCTAAAATTGCAATTATAGTTGATTTTCCACCTCCTACTTCAGTCAAACAACTGTGCACTACACTGGGCCATACTGGATATTACAAGAAATTTATCAAAGGATATGCCCAAATTACAACACCAATGGAGAAGTTACTGAAGAAGGACTACCAGTATGAGTGGATAGATGAATGTCAGTAGAGCTTCGACACACTGAAACAAAAGATGGTTACAACACCCATTCTAGTTTTCCCAGATTGGAGCAAAGAATTCCATGTGCATGTTGATGCATATTATCTTGCATTAGGAGAAATACTGACACAACCTCGAGAAGGGGACATTAATCATCCATTAGCATTTTCCAGCAAGAAGCTATCCACAACCGAAGTTAATTACACAACTACAGAGAGAGAGGGACTATCCATGGTGTATGCACTGCAAAAATTCCACCACTACTTGTTGGGAGGATACATTAAAATGTTTACTGATCACTCCACGCTGAAGTACCTAGTCAACAAGCCAGTGTTGGGGGGGTGAATATACAAATGGCTTCCCCTGTTTCAAGAATATGATTTTGAGATCATAGTTAAGCTAGGAAGAATGAACAAAGGCCTAGACCACTTATCAAGGTTGGAACATGGAGAAGAACCTACCAATTTGGAGGATACATTACTGGATGCACAATGGCTCACCATTAGAAATATTGATGGCCACTTCGCAGACATAGTCCATTTCCTGTCAACAAGAATGGCTCCAAGTGATTATACAATTCCTCAAAATAAATATCTAGTGGTGCATGCTACATATTTTTAACTTGTAGCTGGACAACTGTACAAAATGGGACTGGATGAAATATTAAGGAGCTGTGTTATGGAGACAGAGCGACCACTGATCCTCACAGAATCTCATGAAGGCGTCACAGGAGGACATTACGCAGGGAAATAAACTGCACAGAAGGTTCTACGAGCTAGCCTTTGGTGGCCTACGTTACACATAGATGCTAAAGAGTATGCCAGAGCGTGTGATGTATGCTAGAGAATTGGAAAACCATCCCAAAGAGATGAGATTCCATTAGCACCACATATGACCCTAATAGCATTTGAAAAGTGGTCCATTGACTTTGTGGGACCTATAAACCCACCAGGAAAGTGCACATGAGCAAGGTACATTATTACTGCGACATAATACTTAACCCGATGGGCCGAAGCTAGAGTATTCAAGGATTGTAGTGCAACTACAATTGAGCATTTTACATTCGATGACATAATAACCAGGTTTGGATGCCATAAGATTCTTATGAGTGATCAAGGTACCCACTTCATCAATAAGACAGTTGAATCCTTGATTGAAGAATTTCCAGTCCACCATCAGAAGAGTACACCCTACCATCCACAAGAAAATGGAAAGGTTGAAGCATTCAACCAGATCTTGGAGATAGCATTGACAAAGATTTGTAGTGTGAACAGGGATGACTAGCATTTAAGAGTACCAACAATACTCTGGGCTTATAGAACCACTTGCAAGAAATTAACAATGCAGACCCCCTTCAAGTTGGTTTATGGTCTCGAAGCTATTGTCCCGATGGAATACTTAGTACCAAGCCTAAGAATTGCTGCATTTACAGACATGGATGATACCGACACTATTCACTAGAGGCTTTCACAGTTGGTTGAACTGGAAGAAGACATATTCATTGCAGGATTCCATCAACAAGTTCAGAAGGAACGAGAAAAGGCCTATCATGAAAGGCACATCAAGAAGAAGACATTCAAGCAAGGTGATTTAGTACTGGTGTATGATAGTAAGTTTATCAAACACCTTGGGAAGTTAAGAATGCATTGGCTCAGACCATATGAGATTTCCTATGTTACAGAAGGAGGAGTTACGTAGCTAAAGACATTGAAGGGAAACTGGAAGGAAGGATTGGTGAATGGGAGTTAGCTGAAGTTATACTATGATAACCACCTACCTCGTAGCTCTCAGTAAAAGCACGAGGAAAAGGGTCCAGGTACCAGGTTCAGTTGAAACTGGGTACCAAACACATAAAAGATAGTTTGTGCAATGATGGAAAGGAGGCATAAAGTAGAAAGCAAGGGCTACACTGCGCAGTCTAAAGTCAAAGTAAAATAAGAGGATCATATTTGAAGTGCCTCGGAACGAGTAATAAGTGAGTGTTGGGGGCCTGTTGGCCCTTGGTTATGGAAGGAAGTGAAGAACAAGGAAGGAAAGGTAAAAAGCAATCTTTGCGGGAGACACAGTAACTGTCATTGAGTCAAAGTGAGCAAAAGAGCAGGAAAGATGGAGCGAAGTGCGGAAAAGAAAGCCGTTGGATGAGGAGATTAGGGATGACAGATTAGCAAGGAAGAAGGATCATGGACAACTCAACAAGTAGAGAAAAGCCATCATTGGATGCTTTGGATCACCGCCTGATGAAGAAGGAAAGACAGGTTGGCGAAGCCCAGAAAAAGCGGGTCAAGTTGACCTAGGGTTTTAGACACCTAGGGTTTTGGAACCTAGGTTTCAACCTAAGGCTGTCGATGAGGGATTGTAATGTATAAATAAAGGTCAAGAGGACCTGGGTGGGGTTGTTGTTGGTCATTGAGTATTGGTTTGATATTGTTGTTATAGCTCTATTGTGGAGAGAGAGGATTTTATTGTGATATCTTCAGCTGTGTGCGAAGGTCAAGTCCTGCAGCTGGGTGCACAAGAAGAGGAGAGAAAGAGAGAGAGGAAATAATATCTGCTAGCTGAGTGCATAGATAAGAACTATATGCTTTGCCTTAATAAATCATAAGAACAGTTCTGTGGACGTAGCCCTAGAGAGAGGGTGAACCATGTATATTTTGTGTCGTATGTGTGATTGATGCTTGGATCTTTGTCATTGTTATATTGTTATTTGCAGTCTTCTGTTAGATCATATCTATAGATGTGTAAGATAGACCTAGCTGATAAGTGATATATGAATGTTGTATTGTTTTTGTGATAGATCCACTCGATATTCCACTAGTTGTAGGCATCCTTGTCCTGCAAGCCCCCTATTAAGCTTCTTCGAGTGAGACTGAATCTACTTCGCAGGTGCTGCTGAAAGGGACCGTATCTAGGGCTTGTTGCTACGCTCTTGGAGTGAACCTGGGTCTGCCCCTGTGCCAATAGGTGTCCTGGAAGGAATCCCATGTAGGGGCCACCAAAAAAATTACAGATTCCTCCATGACCCTTTTCTCAGAGTAGGTATCCCACCAGTATTTAACATGGGGAATGGCCTTGAGGATCACAAAAGTGATCTTTTCTCGACCGAAAAAATTGTGGACCAAAAAATATCCTTCAAGTAGATTTAAACATTTATCTACAACATCCGCATCTATCAGTCCTTCAAATAATGGAATATCAAAATTTACTTGTACCTTGAAGGGGATTGCATGGCCGCCTGATGAAGATGCTTCTCCTTTGGGAAATCATTGAAGGATCTGTGCGAAGTTGTCCATCATTTCATTCCTTTGTCACACGAGGGATTCCTCAAGAAAAAATTTAATGGGATTTCCTGCTCCATTATCTTTATTTTTGTCTCCCATGGGTTGTTGTTGGGCTTGGCGCAACTAATACGGAAAGGGTTCGATTGGTTCGAGTCCCAACTTCTTATACCTAGACCTTGTTGGGGACATGCACGAAGAAAATTAAATGAAGAGTAGACCACTCTGATACCACTGATCTAGATTTAGGAGTGGAACAAATTGATTATAGACTGAATACCATAAACACAAAGATAGGAAGAATAACACAAATATTCAGTCAACAATATCTTCTATTAAATAATGAAACAGGCTGAAACTGTAAAACTGCAGAAATGAAACTTGCTCGAATGGTGGTAGCTGTCTTTGAGAAGAGATGTGGCTGCTACACACATCCTTCTGAGCATAATGGATTATAATGAGGCTCCATAGGCCCTTTTCATATTACTCATGAATTCCAAGACCCTAGACATCCAAAAACCTAACCCTAGAAGGTGAAACGCCCAAAGTCATGTGGGCCTGTGTAATTTGGTACCGTAACTTTCTAGGGTCTAACGTTTGCATACGACCTCTTTTTTAGGTGTGTGATAGCCCATTGGAAAGGTATTTCAAATAACTACACATTTCTCCATCAGAATCTGTCTCCGTCTATAGTCTGACTGTGGCGAGCCAAAAAAACAATGTTTAGGGCCTCAAAACAACCCTGAAAGTACAACAAGATGTGCTGATATGAAAACATACAAAATAGGCCAGTTGGATTAGGTGAGAGACCACCCATATCCACCTGGAGAATGTGTGAGGCTTCAGACAACCCCATAAGTGTAGAACTCACAATTATAAATAAGTACAGAAAAACGTGTTGAACAAAAAATGGACATGAGGAGCCAATTGGAATAGGTGGGTGGCCACCAATATCCATCTAGATCACTATAGTGTTTGATAATGCTACTTACTTATCATCCTTGAATTTATCTCAGTTTTCATTAGAAAATGGAAACAATTTAAAATACTCATCAAATTACTACCCCCAAGGTAATGGTTTAGCACAATATACAAACAAGAACATCATTTGTATCCCCAAGAGAATTGTAGTTGACCACCAGAGAAATTGGCACAATGCTTTGCAGAAATTGGCAGAATGCTTTGCAGAATATCTATCTTCCTTCCCTCCAGCTGTTATAGCAATATTTTCCTCACCCTATGCAAACTTTCAAAGAAGGCCTTTTTCCATTTCCCTATGCAGACTTGAAGTCCCTTTTTGCAAATCCCAAAGATAAAAACATTATTTTTCACATATATGCGTCCTACCTATTGTACAACATGTGTATATGTAGGTTGCACCAATACAACCCGTGTACATCAGGTTTTGTGCCCAAAATAAAAAAAATGGTGCCAGGTTTCCATGTCATGTCACGAGATCCATGAGCCTTGACCTTCCATATACTGGAAATGTTTCGACTCGACCCTTTAGTTCCACTTGAAGGATACAAATGGGCCAAATCTGAGCTATGGAAAATGGGAGAAGAATTCAACTTTGAGAGAAAAGTTACTCTCGAGAAATTATTCACTTCATATTGAGTTTGCATCCCTTTGTCCTTTTAAGTATGAACACATTGTTCATCCCCCAAGCTCTTCCCTACTTGATTGAGAGCCTCATTGTCTCTCTTATATGGGCTTGCCTTTGGTGGAGGCCCAACTGGAAGGGACTTATTTTCTCAGTTCTGAACTGTGCCGACACGAAAGTTTGTAATTCATTCACTTCCATTGATTACATTTTAATAGAAATACTCTTTTCTCATATAATTAATATCTTGCAAATATTTGAATTGTTACTCCATTGGCGTATTTGTTATGAATGTTGATGGATTATGCTATTGAATGTGCTAACATTATATATTATCACCATATGCTTGCATTTCCTGGTTGTTGAGGACAAGTTGCAAGTGTATTTCTTTGAGTCAAGTTCTCAATGGTGGACTTCATTGAACATCTAGACAATATAGGCCTTTTATATTTTCTTGCTAGCATATTTGTTTATATAGAATACCTGAGATTAGAGTTCATTTCTACAGTCATTTCTGTCTGTTGTGGTTTACCCCTAGCCATAGAGAGATTTTCCTTGTAACACCAACTCACACAACAGTCTTGGGGAAGGGAATTCCTCATCATCCAATGACGCATTGAAACCTTGATAAACCTATAAGAAATACATGATAAAACCAAAATCATGTTTGAAACTCACCAATAGACAATAAAAAACTGGTTTGATAAGAACTCTGCCAGTGAGAAATACTTCCAAGTTGGGGACTTAATTCTAAAATGGGACAAGCCAAATGAAGATAAAGGGAGTCATTCAAAGTTTCAACAAATTTAGCTTGGTCCTTACCTCATTAAAGAAAAGATTGGCCAAGGCACCTTTTGATTACAAAACCTTCAAGGTGAAGTTGATTCTCTACCTATCAATGGCCAAATACTCAAAAAATACATCAGTTAGCCATTTAGTTTTTGGATCATTCGTACATAAATAAAATCCCATTTTTTATTTTGTTTAGGTTGGTTTTCTTAAGTTCTTTTTGTTTCCTAGCATGTCTTGGTTAGTTCATTTTTTCCTTATTAATAACTACCTCGGTGATTTTGAAACCCCCATAACTCACCACTGGTCACGTGTATAAACGTAGAACATCTCGTGAAGATAGCCTAAATATATATGTGACATGATGTTAAATTGACATATTTCCCTAGAAATTTAATCCCATTGCGCACTATCACAAGTCAAAATATGGTGGAGGAGCATAGCTTATCAATATGAAAAGGAATTGGAGATAAACAAAGAGCCGCGAGACTTCACTTTAAAAATAGATTGCTACGTTACATGAGATAAAGGAGAAAACTCTAGACGAAATGTACGTAGTATATCAGGAATCACAACTTAGGAAGTTTTCTCATCCATCATAGGTTCCATCCCTAGTGCCTTTAAAGGTTAATTGGAATCTCCCCATCCACCTATCTCTCTAAAAAAAAGAGAATAAAATATTATAAAAGGCAAAGGCTCGGGGAAAGGATTTCCAGATCGCATGGGACATGCAAGTATCTCTGTCGAGACTATGGATGCTCGCTGGTAGTGGAGAAAGGCTTGCGACACTGAGGTGACTCCGTTGGGTCTATGGATGCTCACTGACAACAAAGAGACCCCAACAAAATGCACCTTGACTTGTATTTTCAACATTCTTGATGTTGTGTTCCCATTATACTTCATATATATTACTCTCTATCCATTTATCATACAAATAGGAATCAATTTGACAGAAATATGGTATTTGGAGAATTCTTACTACTATTTGAGTCATCTCAGTTCTTTCAAAATACAAGTTATGGGACCTATATTTTCTCTCTTATGATTTTTCATGATTATACCACCTGTTCTAAATCATGCGTGGACATGATCTTACAGATATTCATGGATCCACCTAGTGTCTCACCATTTGTTGTGACAAGAACTAGAACCCTCCATTTTCTCTCTTTTATCTTGCATAACCCCTGGAAAATTGAGCCCCTCATCTTTTGAGCCTAAGAGAAATTCTTGTGGGTTTCTCTCTCTAACTTAAGATCCTTAGAATAATCATGTTTCCCTTAGAAAATCATGTTTGAATGAAATCATTTGAAGACTTGGTTTTAAAAGACAAACAATTAAAATCGACCAAGTTAATAAGAACTCCTCCGATAAGAATTAGAGGAGTTACTTCAAACTCCTCCAAATCGTATCGAAGGATTTATTTCCTTCCTCATCGATATCACTTGTTATCATGCAAGTTAAAAACAACTCCTATGATACAAATCAGAGGAGTCACTTATAACTCCAATTCATATCGAAGGAGTTTCTCCCATTGTATTTGATATTATTAGAGAAATTGTACTCAGACTCTCTGACCTCAACTTATCGACCTACCTGCATTTAATACCGAAAAATAAATAAGAGCATAACCAAGTTTATTATTATCTTTTCGAAGAGACCAAGTGATAAAAGTTCCAAAACTTTGAGTGTGCCAATCCATTTTTCTCGAGATCATGAGTTATCTGCACCCTCCACATGGCGCTAGGATTAAGGTAAGAGCAACTTTTCTTTTCTTATTTTTCAAGGTTAGGGTTAGAGATTATTTCAAATTCCTACCTACCACTTTGTTTTCCTTTCTTCCTTGCATCAATCCGTCAATTCTCTCCACTACCATCTCTTTGGTTATCTCTTCAATCAACATATGCCAATGCACTTTTCACCCTCTTACCTTACCATGACATTCCTTGCTTGAAAACATTGTTCTAGCCAACCGTAATAAATACCACAAAAAAATTCTGAAATCAGAATGGAGATATCATTTGAGGCCCTAAGTATTGCAGAAGTATTTCTAATCCATCTAATTTTCAATCAGAAGAGGTCTTGGTAACCCTTCGGATGCGATAGAAAGCGTTTCAAGAAACTCCTTAAACTCTACGCTCGTTCCTAGAGCGATCATGCTTAGCTCTTGCTCTCAAAACCATTAGAGTTCTTTATATCAAAATAATTCTTACTAACTACTCCGAACACATCAGAGGGGTTATTACTAACTCCTCCAATGAGGCTAGAGGAGTTCCAAATAATTTCTCCGCATTACTTGAACAACTTCGATATAACTCTTCCAACCATATCGGAGGACTTATTGCTAACTCCTCTGATATGATCAAAAGAGATTCGGTTAATATCACCAATATTTATAAATCCTCAAGATACTCAGTAAACCCTTCCAATGGCTTATCAGAGTAATTGAAACTAACTCCTTTGACCATGATCAAAGGAGTTGTCCTTAACCTCACCTATCGAAGATTTTTCGAGTGGTTTCCACTTGCATAAGAGGTGTTATTTCCTAGACCTCCAATTTTTTCTTTTCAAATCCTAATGTCCACCCTTTCCTCCCCAAGTTTTTACCAGGTTTCTTATACATGCCTACCATTATCCTTACACCCTCATAGGAAGACTCTCTATCTCAAAATAGTCTCAATAACGCCTCTAGTATTTCTAATCATTTAGATGTATTGAATGGTACGTAATATCCTATTATGTGCCCTAAAATTATCTTTTTGGTAGGTTCTAATATGCCACCGTGAAAGAAAATGACACAAAAGGCATCAAGATTCAAATCCTTTGGAAGTTCCCAACAAGCAGGAGAGATAGAGATTATTGGGGCTACATATGATGATATGACTGGAATTATGGAAAAGGATGGAGAAACCTTGAAATGGGGAGAAGTTTACCACATGTTCAAAAAGTAAAATTTCTCCGCTGAAGTTGAAGATCCACATGAGTTTTAAGTGTTCAAAAATATTAGAAAATCATGGATCTTTAGGGTAGCAACACCTCCAATAGTCTTCCCTTGCACATATTCCATCTGTTGTATTTTGAAGAAGACTGACATAAGTAGTAGATACGTCTACAACACAAGAAAGGAGCTTATAGCTTCTTTCAGACCATATTTTTTTAGCCAAATTCTATCACATTGAGGGAAGAAAAATATTGGATGGTAAACGTTTCAGTGAGTTTGAGTATACACCGAAGGATTTGTTCCCAAAATGGTATAAGGGAGACAAACAATTTAAATATACACCAAAAATTTGTTATCCCATGAGTGACTTAAGAACACCCTACCAGTATTTGGTAGCCATGTTCTACAAGTTATATGGGGAACCTGCTGCAAAAAAATTCCCCTTATCATACATGCCCTTGATTTATTACTACAAAGATGCAGGGTCTGACCCTAAAATACACATATATTTTAAAGTTTTGTAGGAGAAAAAACACTGTGTAGAGTACCAAAGGATACGTGAACACTTCCTTGCTCCATTATATGAGTTCATATTTTGCACCACTCCCCCTTGCATGACCAACAAAGAAATAATAGTTATAAGAAATATTGGGGATTAGTATCTCATGGATCATGGTACTTACATAAGAATATTTTGCACAATGAATCCACCACATCTACTTCCATGATTTGTAATCGACAATATCATCCTTCAAGAAGTAGAATATCAAAATATTATCAACGGATCATCGAGAACTTAAGAGCTCAGCTAGAAGAAGCCATAAATATTGAAGAAAATCTTGAAGAACAAAAGCAGTATTTGGAATCCAACATAGTAGCACAAAAAGAAGAAGCAGAAATGAGAGAGAGGATATTGACAGATCATCTTAAGGAAAGAAATAACGATCTAAACCAGCTTGAGGTAGAGTTTGGTCAAGAAGAGAGAGGACTTGAAGAAGAAATAATCACATTAAAAATCCATCTTGAAGAAGAAAATAAAACAAAAGAAGTCATGAAGTCTTAGATAATGAAGAAAGAAGAAGAGGTTTATAATCTTGAAGAAGAAGTTGTCACATTGAGAAGTAAAATCATGAAGCTCGAGAATAACTTTGAAGAGACATAAGCATCCACATTAGTTGTAGAGAATGAAGAGAACCACTCTAGGTTGCTAGAAAAGAAGAATGAATAAAAGATAACGAGTTATATAGAAGTACTCAAAGGAAGGAATCATGGTCAACCAAAATATAAGAAAACTAATAAATATACATCTTCAAGAAAACCATCCATGTTCAATCCACAAATAAGCTTCAATCATGATCATGATTAGTCAAGGAAGAAATTCAGAATGTCAACACCACAAAGAAGATCATTCACTCTTAGGTATGTAAATTTATTTTATGGTCATTTTTTTATTGTAATAAATTTGGACATAAGGTTGCATATTCAGGGATTATAAAAAAAATGTTCAAGCAAAAACTGTTTATGTGGCCCCACTTTACATTGAATGTTACAAATGTCATAAATATGGACACATAGCTTGTGATTGTAGAAGCATGATCAATACTTCCATGAAAGAGAACACTGATATCAGATATAAAAAAATATGGATAAGAAAATAGGAAGAAGAGGTGAGCAAAGACCAGGTCCCAAAGATCGCAAGATTGGTAATAAAACAAGATAAAGACAAATCTACAAAGAAAAAGGAAGATGTCAGATACAAAAAGGTTTGGAAAAGATATGAAAGAAAAGAAGGACATGTAAATAAGGAACATGTTCAAGAGATTGTACTTTCAGGTATTGTAGTGAAAGATGAATCAACAGACAAAAAGAAATAAGTCAGACTTCCGAGAGATGATGAATCTACTGATGAATATGATGATGAATCCTCATCAGATCACAAACTGTTCTGAGCCATATATCTTAGAGACTCCTAGGTAATATGAATAATAGATAGGGGAGTTTATGAGGTAGCTGAGAAAAAATAGAGAACCATCCTTCAAGCAACTTGCATAGTTTGAGTAGACAGATTCAGAGAAGTCAGTTAGCAGAAGTACAATATGATAGATTGATCAGTTCTAGTACTGAAGACTTCATGATAGTACAATGAAAGATGGGTCGACATTATGGAAAGTTGTGTAGCAGAGTCTTGGAGGGTATGGACAAATATGGATTCATAAGAACACTTAGCAGGTTTGGATAGATATATGACAATGGATGAGATCACTGATTCACAGATTTGTTCAAAGAGTGGTTGAACATTATCATAATGGATGATAATTACACAAGAATATTTGAATGCTTATTCCAGAATGATTTTTATATATGTGAGTTGATTACACAAGGAAACACCAATGGACAATAACTCCAAAAGGTAGCACATATAAGAAGACTTATTTTTTTTTCTAGAAGTCAAGAAGGAGAAACAGGAAAAAAAAGATAGGTAGAAATATCATTCGGAGAAGTTGTAAGAAATATAGGTAAGAATAGAGGTATGATTCCACGGGAAGAGATTCATCATGCACGATAGACAATTAGATGCTTGGAGAGACAACACAAAGGCATGTTTCTAAGGGGAGAGATTGTCATAAGGGAAGAATGAGAGATATGACTTGAATTTTTTTTTATTAATTGTAGTTTTTTCCAAATTTAAAATATATAATAGTTGTTTTTTTTTAAGGTAAAGGTCGAGGTGGTAGTAGTATGATTTTTTTTTTTTTGAAAATCAAGTATTTTATTATATTCATTTCATAAAAATATATATGATTGTTTTTAATATAACATTATTGTTTTTAATACTTTGTGATTTATGACTCATTTACATTATAAATAATATTATGTGTTTTTAATACAATGTTGGACCTATGATTCGTGACTCATTCACATGATGATCTAATCCTCATACTCCACATGATGATCTCATACGATTATACCTTATGCTTATATCCATTACCTTATCCATTTTTCCAATCCCCATGAATTTTTTACCATGATATATTGATTAACCCACAATCATTGATAATTAATGGGAATGACAAATTCGTGTATTCATCACCCATTCCATCAATCCCGACTAGTTTTGAATCACTATAAGGATTCCAAACAAGTCTAAATTCGTTCATACCCTTTCCCTAAATCCCCGAAGCCTTGGTTTCATTGGCAATGTGAATTGGTTAAACAAAGTACTCTTCATACTCTTCCACGTTTGAGGTTGCAATGATATGAAGAAGCTTGATATTGTATATGGTTAGTAAGCTTGTCCTATTGGCAATGTAAATTGGTTAAACAAAGTACTCTACATACTCTTTAAAGGAGCTCGAAGCTTATTCAGAGTATAATGTTAGCAATCCTATCCTCAAATCGGTAGGATGGCTATCAAGTCGGTAGGATGGCTATCGTTATTGAACAAATTCCAAGGGTTCGATGGTAATATGGCTCGTATAAGTGATTTGGTATTTTTCCTATCCAAGGAGACATTATCCAGAGCCACGAGGCTCCCTGAGACAAGGGAACAATGGTTTAAGAAAGAGAAAGGGACCTAAGATCGATTCCTATGCGCAACTCGTCAAACGCCATATTGGAAAAAGGGTGTGTCTACGACATGGATCGTGGAGAAATGGACGAACCTTATGTTCATACTTGAGAAGATTGTCACTTGTGAAGGACCGTATGCGGTCGCCTTTTTTTACCACATTCGTCTCTTATTTCCTTTTGAAGCTAGTTAGCATTTGAATTTTCCATTTTACCTTTGTCAAAGCTTGGGTTGAATGGACAAACACGTACAGGAAAAACCTAATAATGTTCGTTGCAACCTATATCACCACGGCCTCGTTAAAATTTTAACTATGGAATAATTAAATCAAAGGGATTATAATTGGGATGTGTCCTTGTCTCGAAATAGACTTGTTACCGGAGGGGATCCACATTCGGAGATACCTCAGGCACCTGTCATTTTCACTGATATTAATAAAAAGAACAGCAGTGAAGGCCTAAGCTCCCATGGAGCCGAGGACTTCACTATTCATGAAAAGACTTCTGAGAAGACTCCTCCGAAATGAAAGCGTCCACATGGTGTCACCATGGTGCCAACTATTCCTAGTCCTATTGTACCACCAAAACCTAACCCTATCAGACCAATTCCTACCATTTATATTGTACCCATTATTCCCATCATAAGTAAAAGGAGAATTAAAAGAAGCATGGCTAAGAAAAAAACACAGGTTAAAACAACCAGATGCTCCTTGTTTGATGAAAAATTCAATTCAATTAGATCCAGAACCCATGCCCACTGAGTAGAGTCATATCTTACAGAATAAACCCTCAATTATAGTATTTATAAAGTCCCAAAAGAAACCCTCTAAGCACGAGATTCTTGTGTTTTCTGTTAGATTCAAAATGAAGAAAATAGCAGAAACATAATGTAAATAGCTGAAGCAATCAAGAAACTATGAAGAATAGAGATAAATAAACAAAGGCAGAAAAGGCATACTCTATTCATCAATGCTTCTGTAAATCATCATGTACATAGATGTACATATATAATACAAAAGACCATAACTGTCATGTAACTGAATAACAGTTAGGTTAACTTAATTATCCAACTAACTTATAATTAGTGTTTTAACATCCCCCCTTAATCATAAGTTCATTCTTGCCTGAAAAACTGCCACTACTTGACAATCACATGTGTCAAGCGAATATTCAGAGGGTTGGCTGAAGATGCTCTCTGAACTCTAAAAAGAAAATAGCAGAAGTTGATGTCTTGTACTAAATTGTTGGTTTAAGGTTGACCACAAACTCATCTGATGGTTTCAGAAAAACCACAAAGCAATCTGGTGGTTTCCGGATGACCACAAACCGAATGTCTAGCAGAAGCTGATGTCTTCTACTAAATGGCATGGTTTTAAGTTGACCATAAACTAACAAGAGCTCAAGGCTCAAAAATCTGAAAATGTAACAAGCAGAACTTCATGTCTTCTGCTCAATTGGTGGTTTTAAGCTGACCACAAACTATCAAAAACAATATCATTTATTTACAGGCTCTAAATCAAACTTGGAACCTGTCAAAATCAAACTTGAACTTGGAACCTGACTCAACTAGATTTCCCCCCTGTCAGGGACAAGTGGTTTCAATTCTCTTGACCGTCATTCACAAGTATGGCCAAGAAGAGATCCATCACATCAAACTATCTTCCGGCGGAGTCTGAAAACTTGATCTTCAACTGAGAAGACTACATCAACTGGGCCCCGATCATACCCTAAATCATCAAATCTTGAAAAACATTCATGTCCATCAACTGTAGAAATATCTCCAATCAAGTACGACTGTACTTGTGTATAAATTCGACGATAACTCTGCTCCAATAATTTGGCTTCCAAACTCCAACGCCAATTCCCTAACCATTCAAAATGAAGTTGTTTCCGCTTATTTGGCTTCCAAACTCCAACGCCAATTCCCTAACCATTCAAAATGAAGTTGTTTCCGCTTGCGCTTTTGACACCTTACTGAGGGATGATTTGTCTTCCCACAAAATTTGCATGGGTGAAGATCAAAACAGTTTGACTTATCATGGCCAAACCGATGACAATGTTTGCACTTTATGGATTTCTTATCTGACTTATGATCTGGAATATCTGTAACAACATCTTCATCAACAATATCCTGTACCTGTTCCTTACCAATATCCTCAAGCTCTGTCGTCTTATCATCATTCAAAAAACCTCCACTCACAAAGCAAACAGGTTTGCTATAATTAGGAAAATGAAAAAGGTTGTCAGCATCTTGTACATAACCTAGTCCATATCGATTTCGTTTAAATCTTAATTCTTCCCATGGTCGAACAATACATTTATCTGCAACTTTTTCTGACATAGGGACTTCATCTAACTGATCTTCATGTTTATGACTTTCATTACTAGTCAACTAAGCGTCTTCATTCTCATCCTTGATATCATTAAAATCACATTGTTGGTGTCGAAGCAAACTTAACTCATCCGACAACAACTTGTTTTGATGTTTGAACATATCAATCTTCTTGTGTGTTACTTGTAAACAAGTAATCACTGTACCGAGGGTGCACTTGTTTGTTGCAATTGTAAATTCCGTAGTTCAGTTAATTAATGTGCGCAATAGTGTAAATAGTTCTTCAATCATTTCCATTATGCAGAATATGGAAGATATTATTTGTTCTGTATCCTGTTGTGCATGCCAAGAGAAAATACAGGATAACCAATGACTTAAAGATGCACACAAAGATTCTAAAATAGACCCCCTTATTCAATTTCGAGTGGGTCAAAGAGGACTCCTTATAACACCTTTACAAAAAGTCTTCTTATAACTTCCAAAAACTACTTATAACACCTTTACAAAAAGTCTTCAAATAACAAACCCTTATAACTCCAATTACAAAAAATGAAGAAAACTCCTCCACACAAAACCTAACCTTATAACTCCTTGAGTTTCCCTTGAAATAAACTTTACCTTAATGAAATCCACTTATTACTCCAAATAATTTTCCCACAAACACATGCATATATCAATAATAACAAAAAAATACATCCACCACTTTCACTTTAAGTGGTTCTCCGCTGAATTTTTAATTATCTCATAGATGCCACGCATAATGAGGAATAAAATAGCCATGTAGCATTTTTAAAAAGGCTTTTGCATTTGACTTCTACCAAACGGACCCAAATCTCAGCCTTTTTACTGTCAAATCATCTTCAAGCAAATCGGGTGAGATCTCTTTTGCACAAAGCAATTTGTTAAATGAACCTTTGTATACATATTAATATCATTCGAACAAGGTCGTAAACTCCTTCACGCACGCACACATCAAGAGGACTTCGTTTGCAAGTGAGTAAATCGCAGGTCTTTACACTTCACACAGTTCTGAAACCAAACTGTGATATTGACTATTCAAACAACAAATGGAAATTTGGTTACTGATTGGTCACACACAGATTTCTATTGCAATTTTGGAGAGTTACAGGGTTATTCTCTTTCACCCATCTTTCATACCTGCACTCAGGTTTGAAACTTAACCATCAATAGCAGGGACACTAATTCAAAACCGGTTTGCGATCTCTCTCATTCCACGGTCTCACATATAAAGATAGTGTTGAATTACATTCGTAGAATGCCATTAATGTTGGAACCATCATAACCGACGCATACAATTCATCCTTAATCCAACGCTGACGCATTTACCATGTATTCCATGCATATATAAACAGTTTCATTCCAAATTGTTGAAGAAACCAAGCGTTCAACCATGATTTACCTTTACAGGGAATTGAACAAATATGTGCAGGAAATCGAACAGATTCTCCACTCCCCGCTCTTGGGGTCCCGCGACTCGTAAAGCACGACAACTTGGAGCATAGTGTCGACTCACGCTGCTATGCGATGCTGTAGTGTAGCAGGTTGACCAGAATCTCGCGTATTGCTTGTTGTTGTCGAGCGATTCTTCTTCTTGCAGACAAATCAACAGTTCTAGTCAAGCTCTCATATTTCTGGGATCCCTTCGCTCCACACTCTCACTGCACTTCAACTCCATGGAAAACTACCATGGACATAAAGAGACCAAAGGTGCTCAAGTATCATACATTTTTCTGGAAAACTACCAGGCCCATAAGATTATCTTTAGGCTCTGATACCACTGTTAGATTCAAAATGAAGAAAATAGCAGAAACATAATGTAAATAGTTGAAGCAATCAAGAAACTATGAAGAATAGAGATAAATAAACAAAGGCAGAAAAGGCATACTCTATTCATCAATGTTTCTGTAAATCATCATGTACATAGATGTACATATATAATACAAAAGACCATAACTGTCATGTAACTGAATAACAGTTAGGTTAACTTAATTATCCAACTAACTTATGATTAGTGTTTTAACATTTTCATCCCCTCATTCAACTGGACCATCTACATTTGTGCCTGATGATATGGAAAATGCAATAGATTACTATGAAGCTATCCAGTTTCTTGATTCTCGATCGGTGTCGTCGAGACAAGAAAAGAAAGATCAATGAATTGATATCTTCAAGGCTAAGGTAGAAGATTTTAAAGTATTCGACAAGCACATCAAGAATGAGAATGCAAATTTGAAGAATAGATGTGCTCAATTGCTGAGGAAAGTTGACGAGTTGACTACACATAATGAGAAACTCTGAAGGCTTGTCAAGAAGAAGCATAATCAGATTGAGTCACTAGGCTCAGATAACCATAGCTTGGAAAGAAAACTCAGAAAAGGTAAGGGAATAAAGACCCCCAGTGTCAACATATCTATTGGAATCCCTTCTTGATCAACTACAAAGTTAATGAAGATTGGTCAATTTTAAGGACTTTATTATTAGGACACCAATCATGTCTACATCCACATATTTTCTTTAGATGGGGACACATGAAACCTCAAGGATGGGGAGATGTTGGGTCTCGAAATTAACGCCATTTTTACTGCCAAGTGATCTCTTTTTGACCACTCAAAACTACTATGCTCACGATGAACCCCTATTTTATCCCATTTTGTTTAAAATGGTCATTCAATGCTCATAAGGTAATTATAATGGTTTATTACATGTTTCCCATAGTTTTTATGAATTAGGATAATCAAAAGTTCGAATTATTACTAATGACAATTGATTGAGCTAGGTCATGTAACCTTTATAGAGGTCTTGCAACGCATGTTGGAGCCTGTCATATCTACAGACTTCTAGAAGGAAAATCAAGATACGGGTTATATCCACAGTCGTCTCGACATGCTCTCATGTTGCTTGTATCGATTCTACAGGAAGAGAGGAAATCATCAAGTTACAATCAAAGAACGGGTCAACTCTCTCCAGGTTTAGCATGCCAACAGTAAAATTCGATCGAAAACAATAATGTGAGATATTCTCATGCATTCCATGTCATGAGAATATTTTCCCAACAATTTCCAAAGTTATTTTGGCGCCTCCGGTCTTAATCGAGTTAATTATTATGATTTTAAGATGTAATTTTATGAACCCAACACGTGAGAACATGGATCCGTTCAGGGTCGACCTGTGCACATTTGGGACATAAATTGTGTATAAATCCTCGCTCAAAACAATGTACAGAGTAAGTTTCACACATTAAGAAAGAAATAGCCCGAATATTTAGAGTCGTTGAACTTGTAGATCAAAATCGACATTGCTATGTATTGAACTTCATTGTCAATTAATACAATTGATGATGTTTTGAGTTATTTCATGGTTTAAATTCACCTTCGTACTCTAGAGTCCTAGCCCAGTGATCTACCGATTGGGAACGGCCCACCAGTATGGCCTTCGTTGCTTTGTATTGTTAGGGTGGGTTTGTAAGTAATTCATTTTGCTGAGATAAATTCAATTCCATTTCTAGTTTGGCATTCTGGTTTCGTTTATCCCATTATTTTGTATTAGTTTTGTTATAAGTAATTTCGTTTTATGTATTGGATTTACCGAGGGTTAAATTGTTGCATAGAAATTTTTTGATATCATAGATTTGTTCAAGTTCCAACATTCACTTAGATTGGTAAGTTTCTTATATTAGTATCATAGTTAATCTGTTTCCAATAGAATAACGTATTGATGCCATTGTCTTGATTCATTGTGTGGTTTGAAGTACAAATCGTGTTTTGGTTTGGTTGGAATGGAACTATAACTACAGTCCTGTAGTGGTTTTGAAACACAATTCTGTTACCACATACAATTTTCTTGATTTACAAGCTGGCTTATACATACAAGTTTTGAATTGATATCATTACAACAAAAATATATCTTAAGTTACAAGAATGATAATTTTGTTACTTCTGAGATCATAGTTCAAACTAACTTGGTTTGGTTTTAAGACATAAAATTGTCTCATTTAAAGATTCCATACTTAGTGTGATAATTGTTTGAGTTTGTCAACAATGATTTTATGAGTGTATGCATGGATCCTTGTTATTAGTATTCTTTTTTGTTAGTTTGTTAATTAAATTCTTTTGGTTACATGTATCTTAGAACCGACTAGAATTGAAACGATATTATTGAGTTTTTTTGTTGTGATGAACATTTGATAAACCTCAGTGAAATATTTGCAACATGAGTTTGTCAAACTCTGTATTATTAAATCTGTGAACTTCATATTGGTTAGTATAAGTGTGAATAAGATTATTTGCTTGATAGTATTTTGCATGATCTGTTTTCATTCATAATTAGGCAAAGTCTTATTGAAGGTTACTATCGTCCAACAATGAGATGGGGCTACATAAAGTTTCATATGGTTCACATTCACCACATCATGAATGCCTAGTTGGGGTGGAAATTCAAGGCAATAACTATTGTCCTCAATATGTTGGAGAGAAATATAAGTGCCATAACAGAGAGGATTGAACTTTTGGTGACATTGGGATTTAAAATGACGATGTTCCATGTAAAAATACAATTTATCACTAGGAGTAAAAACCATAGGGGAAAAATGAGAATCATGGCGGGACTTTTAGCACAGTTGGGTTTTCTTTAGTGATTCAAATGATTGGGCATGTTTGCATGCTAGAGTCTACAAAACTGAAAGGGTAGATATGTGTTCTTTCTATTGGTGTGGATTGTTAAAAGGTTGGAAGGTGATAGGAAGTTTGTAAGGTGATAAAGGTTGATATCCAAAGAAACCTCAAAAGGATACATCTAAGTAAACATATGTACAACACCATTATAAATTTTTTGAATGACATGGAGGTTTGTATCCCACTATTTTTTTTTTTAAATTTAATGTGAAGAGAATGGACAAGGACACCGTTAACTACCTAATTTTTACCATCCATTTGAGGATGGATGGAAGTAAAATATTTTAGTTGAAAACCCAATAAATCCCACAATGTTTTTTGAAATGTGTTGAGAAAGAGAGCATCACGATTAGAGATGATGTCAGTAGGCCAAAGTGTGGCCAAACATGGTGAAATAATAAGGCAATGGTTTGGGAATTAGTAGTGGTCTTAGTGCAAGGGATAAAAAGAATCACATTAGAGAAATAACAAACAATAACCAATATATCATCATGTTTGTGTAAGTTCATAGGTAAACTATTAACGAAATCCATGGAAATATGAGTCCCAAGGGAGGGAAGGAAGAGAAAGGGGTTGATACAAATAAAATTTAGGATTGGCAGGTTTATGTTGACCACACAATGCACAAGCACAAATGAAATGCTCCACTTGCAATTCATAGAAGGCCAACAAAAATGTTGTTGCAAGTACTGAACTATTTTTTAGAGACCCTAAATTGCCTCCATAGGAGGAAACATGATCCTCCTTGATCAAAGTAAGTCGATCTTCATAATATGATACATATAAATAATTGAGTTTATATAGCCACCAATATCTAATTATGTAATACAGAAATGATGTTTGCTTGACCTCATTGGGATGTTGCATAATTGTCCATATCTCTGCAAAGAAGGGATGAAAATCATGGAGAGCATTCCAAGTCACATCAACAACAAAACACATATCCTAGAGTTGATTTACCTGCATCAAGATCCAGATCAATATATAATCAATGCAATTATACATTCCCTTATTTTATTTAATTGCCAATTGAAATTGTTTAATGTGAGTAGCCCAATTTAAATGGCGTTCCTCCTATACCTTGGTCTGAGAATTTATGAAAATCAACTCATGCCAGCCATAAATATCTTGAGTTCCACAGATAAGTGAGGTGACAACCACTATGTAAGAGCTTATAATTTAGCAAGATATAGGATAAAACCATAAACAAAGACAAAAAAACCCAAATATTGAACTGAAGATTTCCCAAAAGAATATTTACGATGTTGCACCCATAGTTTGTGAGTGCACAATAAGTCTATCATAGTGAACAGATGGAGTAAATGATCCTATCAGGTCTTGTTGATGACCAATATATCATCCAAATAGATCACCACAATTTTTCCCAAGCGTTCTCTAAAAATGTCATTGATTAGCCTTAGGAAAGTGGTAAGGGAATTAGTAAGAACAAATTGTTCGACAACGCAAATATTCTAACAGAGGACAAACACCTTCAGTAACCACTCACACAAATAGATAAAGTATCAACACACCAATTTTTTGACATGGTAAAACCCCTACGGGGAAACATCCATAGCCACAACCAACACGACCACTTGGAACAATTTATTAATGCAAAAGTAAAAGATTACAGAGGCATTTTTACAAGTGAGTTTCTCATAATCGATCACCAACAAATGACCCTCCATGCTCTTTAAATAGATATCGTGGACCAATCAAGTTTTAATCCATGGATCAATGTAGTCAATAATATCAAGGAGAATATGAATTGTTAGATGACTCTATGTCGGGAACATATCATGACCATCAAATTTCCTAACTACAAATGCATACTAAAGAAACACACTTTTACCTAATGACACATTAGACCAAGTAGATCTTAACTAACTCCTAAGTGTCCAAATAACCTAACATAGTCCCTTAATAACAACTTGGGATATGATTGAAGGATTTACAATAGTGACACAATAGGAGAAGGAAGGAGGCATTAGTGCCTATCCCCAATTAATGACAACTTCCTGAAATCCTAACATAGATTGAAGTTTGGAAATTTTTTCTTTTGTAAGAGACTTTGTGAAAATGTTTGCAACTTGATATTATGTAGGGAAAAAGAGCACTTCAATAACTTTATCATGAATGAGATTTATGATGAAGTGCATGTGTAGCTAGATGTGTTTGTTGCACTAATGTTGAACTCGGTCTTTTGCTAGCTTGATGACACTTTGATTATCGTACCAATGGTTGGTCGGATTCTGTTGTTGGAATCCAAAATCTGAAAGGATCTGTCGAAGCCACAAGGCTTCCTAAATTTCATTTACCACTTCTTGATACTTTTCTTGTGTTGAAGAAAGTGCAATAGACTATTATTTCTTATAGGCCCAAGTGATAGGTCTTGAATCAATGCTGAAAACATAACCTAGAGTAGAATTCCTATCATCATCGTTCCCGACCCCATCTAAATTAGTGAAACCAACCAATAAAGGAGTCCCCCCTTAATTGTAATGTATCCCAAACTGAATTGTACCTCGGACATACTGAAGTATCATTTTAGTTGTTTTCCAATCGATTTCATGGGGTGTTTTCCATATATCGAGAAACAAGACCAATAAAAAAGGAAATATCAAGACAAGTATGAGTCAAATATAACATGATACCAACTAAGTGACGGTACTAGGTGGAATTAAATTTAGGATAAGTACAGGTGGCACCAATATTGACTCCAGTCTGGAAGTGAGAAAGGGTTGGTTTACAATATTCCATGTGAAAGCAATGAAGAAGGTCACAAGCATACTTACACTAGGAAAGAAAAATTCCTTCATTAGTTTTCAAAACTTGGAGGCCAAGGAAATAGGGCAAAAAACCTAACTCTCTCATTTCAAATTTCTTCTTAAGGATGGTTTTCACATGGTTTAAAAGTTTTGAGTCACTACTAGTAAGTATAAGGTCATCAACATAAAGGACAAGAATTATGAGATGAATTCCTACTTTTTTGGTATAGACAATAGGATAATAATGACATCTATAAAATCTAGTGTCAATAGTAAAGTTTTCCATTTTGGCATACCAAGCTCGGGAGCTGGCTTAAGACCATAAAGATATTTATTAAGGAGACAAGCAAGGCTAGAGTCATTCTAGACATAGCCAGGAGATTGGTACATGTATATTTGTTCTTTCAAATCCCCATGCAAGAAGACAGATTTAACATCCATCTGATGGACCTACCATTTATGTGAGGTAGCAAGGGAAATAACAAAGTGGATGTAATTCATTTTGGCTACATGGGGAAAGGTTTCATTATTCAATTCCTTCAACTTGGGAAAATCCTTTGGAAACTAACTGAGCCTTGTGCCTTTCAAAACTTCCATATGATGCATACTTAGTTCTATAGACCCATTTACATATGACAAGTTTTCTTCCTTTTGGAAGAGGTACAAGATCCCAAGTATAGTTTTCCATTAAAGAACGATACTCTTCATTCATTGATGTATCCCAATCTAGATGACTTGAAGCTTCTACAAATGTATCTGGATCACCAGTCTCTGAAACTTGAGAGAAAAGAGAAAAGGATTGTTGGAACTGTGAACATCTCCGATGTTGATTTGAATGATCATCGACAAGATCACTAGGTGCTTCTTATGTTGAACAGACCCATCTAGAAATTGATGGTGTTGTTGTTGGTTCAAGTTCAATGGACTCATCTAGAGGAAGGTGAGCAGGTGGAGGTGGATTTTCACCCTCACTATCATCATCTGAAGAAGAAAGTAGAATAGAAATAGAAGAAGGCATAAATGGTGAAGATGGTTCACAAGCTAAAGAAGGAACAATCATTGAATTAGGCTCACATGCCAAGATATTTTCATCAAATTTAACCTCTCTTCTAATAATAGTTTCATTACAATGTGGTTCAATAAGTTTGTAAACTTTGACATCTTCATAATAACCAACAAATATACACTTATCACTTTTAGGATACAATGCTTTAATTTTCTCATCAGGAATGTGAGTCCATGTTATACTACCAAATACACGGAAGTGACTTACATCTGGTTCAATTTTAGTACATGCTTCTTCCGGTGTTATATTTTTAAGACCCTTTGTGTGAGTGTGATTTCCTATGTAATTTGAACAATTGATGACTTCTACCCAATACTTTAGACTTAATCCCTTATATTGGATCATACAATTAGGCATTTATTTTAATGTGCGGTTTTTTCTCTCAGCAACACCATTTTGTTGTGGTGTATATGGAAAAGTATGTTTCATTTGGATTCCCTGTGTCGTGCAGTAAATTGTAAAATTATTGTTCACATATTCACCTCCATTATTTGTTCTTAAAATTTGAATTTGATGTCCATATTTCTTTTCTACAAGGTTCTTGTAGACCAGAAACTTGACAAAAACTTTAAGTTTTAAGAAGTAAACCCAAGTACATTTGGAAAAGTCATCAATCAAGGTTAAGAAATACTTGCACCCAAAAAAAGAACGAGAAGAAAGTGGACCACACAAGACACTATGAACAAGTTTCAAAGGGCTCGAGGCATGCAAAGAGGCATGTTTGTTAGAACTGTCCCGATGATATTTTTCAATAACAAAACTAACACAAACACCATCTCTGCATGAAACAAGAGGAAGACCAGTCACCATTTGTTGATTACTTAGTTTATGCAATGAGAGATAGTTTAGATGACCAAATCACTCATGCCAAAGTTTGTTCAAGTCATCGTTATGAGAAACAAAATCTAATGGAAAAGATGATGACCCAAAGTTGTCAAACTTGTACAACTTCGTAATATCATCAACAATTCCATTTGAAAGAACATGCTCAGGATATTTGAGATGCTTGATTACAACTTCCTTAGGTGAAAACTCTACAGTTTTACCTTCACTTGAATGAGTGATTTGATATACTGATAGAAGGTTACAAGTAATACTTGGAACACATAATACATCACTGAAATGACCATTATCTACTCGAACTATTCCATATCCTAGAACACTAAGAGATCTATCCTCACCAAGAAATATTTTCTTGGTGTTACATTCATTTAGAGTGGAAAATATGGTTTTCTACTTAGCCATATAATAATATTCTCTAGAGTCAATAATCCACTGATCACACGAAGAAGTATAAGCTGCAATGAAGTAGAAACTAGAAGAGGAAAGTGCATGTCCATGAGAAGAAGAAGAAGAAGTAGAATCAATATTGATGATGTGCTTCTTCATCACTACTTCTAAAGCTTCCATATTCTTGAAACATTTGGGCTCATCTTGACCATCTTTCACACAAAAGTTGCAATGTCTATCAGTCTTTTTTTTTTATAGATTTTTCTCTTTTGTCACCATTAGAGTTGAACCTATCCGAGTGGGTTTGGGACCCTTGTTTTGCTTGTTGTTGTGGGGAGGATGTTTCTTCTTGGGATTCTTTGGTTTATCTTTCTCCTAGGATACTAAGGATTTGTTGGAGGTACCTACAGTGTTGATCACTCCAAGTTGTACAAAGCTTATCTTTCTCTCTAATCAAATCATCACAAAATGACTCAAGAATGAGTTTTTGATAACATTTCCTTAGAGCCTCTCTCATGGCATAAAAGGTATATACAAACACAAAATATGCACTACCTAGCTTAGAAATAATAATATAGACACAACACACTTTCTCTAGCTTTATGTTACATTCTTCACATAAAATTCTAAGTGTTTTGAACTTATATAGATAGTCTTCAATGCATGAAAAATCATTTGGACTTAAACTCAATATATGATTTTCTAACTAATGTCCTCGAATAATATTTTGTTTACTAAACATAGATTCAAGATTTTCCAAAGATTCATCGAGGTCATCAATTTCTTGAAGGTGGAACCTTAAATGAGGAGATATGAACATTCTGATCAATCCACGCACTTCATCATTCCTATTATCCCATTTGAATTTCTTGTCATCATCAGTGGGCTCTTTTTCCTTTCCCAAGGTAATCTGGTACATGATTTTACTTCTTATTAATCCTCCATATGGGATTTCCATTGGAGGTAGTTGGTTTTGGTAAGAAAAATATCACTAGAAGAATCCATATTAAATATTCATATAATGTGGATTTAAAAACTGAAAGTGATGATCTAGATGGAAAGATCTCAAAAAAGTAGGCAGTTTTAAAAAAAATGCATTGAAAACGAACTTTGCATGTGAAAGTTATGCCTTTTAAAAAAAAGGCATATATGGTAACCAAAGAGCCGCGTGGAAAGTAGAAGTTGGTCCATGTGGTGACACCCCTACAAATAACCTCACTTTTACAAATAAGTTTCTTTATGAAGTGACCCACTTTTATAAAAGGAAGTGTGGATCACTTTTCCAACGAAGTTACTTTATAAAGTAAAGTTGCATGCAAAATAAATAAACTTAAAATAAAACATTAAATATACTTATAGTGATTAAATTTTATACTTGAATTGAGATACACTTTACAATTGATGCATGGACATTTTAAAAAAAAGTAACAAAAAAAGAGACTTGAATTCAAAACCTCTTATTTAATAAAGCAACTTTGAACCAAGAGAGCTAGAAAAACATATTGTATTTCTTAGAAGGAGGATTAGGGGTGGTGTTTTTGTTGTTATGGAAGATGGCCTTACAGGGCATGCTCATAAAAAATATTTTCACACAAGGAAAAAATTTTCTCTTCTCGATTACAACAAGGGTTAGATCTCGGCTAGCTTACCTAGAAAATGCATCTTTTTCTATCCTTTTTTGATTTTCCGAGATCACATAGGGCGCGGGGAAAAGATAATAAGTATATTGAAAAGAGTAGAAACCGGGAAGCAAATAATATAAAACCAAAATAATACTCTTGAAAAATTTAAAAGGGTGTATTCAGACTTTATACCTCCGCGTCTCACTGAAATAGTTGTATCTTGGGAAAAAAAAATCTTTTCAAGTGAAACAAAAAATGTTCCTGACTGAAAAAAACACTCTGACACAATGGACCAATCCTCTTAGCCCAAAAATGTACGAAAATAGTATAAATCAAAGATGATGAAATTTCGCTTCACGATCTCAATATACAACACAAGCGGGTCTTCAAACAGGATTTGATACCATGTTCGATAACATAGGTATTTCAACAGAAGATGAACACATTCAATGACCACTCACACAACCAAATCAAATATCAACACATCGATTTTTTGACATGGTAAAAACCCTATAAGGAAACATCCATGACCCCAGCCAACGCGACCACTTGGAGCAGTTTATTAATGCAAAATAAAAAGATTACAAAGAGATTTTTACAAGACAGTTTCTCATAATCGATCATTGGAAAATGAACCTCCATTATCTTTAAATAAATATCATGGACCAATCAGGTGTTAATCCATGGTTCAATGTAGCCATTAAAATCGAGGAGAATATGAACTATCAGATCACTCTATGTTGGAAACATATTATGATTGTTGGATTTCCTAACTACAAATGCATACTAATGCATACTAAAGAAGCACACTTTTACCTAAGGACACATTAGACCAAGTATATCTTAACTAACTCCTAAGTGTCTAAATATCCTAACATAAAAAACATCACTATCTATTCATAAATACCAAACTTAATTTTGAAAGATGTCTTGCATGTGTCTGTTGCATTCATATGAACCTAATGATACC
Organism: Picea sitchensis; assembly: GCA_010110895.2. NCBI lineage: Eukaryota > Viridiplantae > Streptophyta > Pinopsida > Pinales > Pinaceae > Picea > Picea sitchensis. The sequence continues at coordinate 64,167 of SNQJ01S0005772.1, forward strand.
CTGCTATAAGATCCAGTTTTGTCAAGAATCAAGAACCCTTCTAATGATCCAGTAAATCATCAATGAACAGTAGAGGGTAACGATTATTGGCTATAACCTTATTTAGAGCTCGATAGTCTATGCCTAGATGAAAATCCTCAAACTCCTTGGGATTGATGCAGGAAGAAGAGGCACAAGGTGAAGAAATAGGTTGGATGTGCCTATTATTAATAAGTTGTAGGAGTTGTCATTCGAGTTCCTCACCCTCATGAGGAGATAGATGATAAGAAGGGGAATGGGGAAAATGACTCCATGGATAATATCAATGGAATGTTCAATGGAATAGATGGGGATATTCTGATGTGTGCAACAAAGACATATTAAAAGGTGAGTAAAGAGGTCATACCTAAATGAAGGATGTGAGAGGGGATATTTTTTTTAAGAGGGCGCACCAGACAGAGGGAAATGGATTTGTTGAGATTGTTTTGACGAAAAAAAGGTTCACCAAAAAATATGATAGGGGATTTCAGAGAGCATGAGGTGAGGACATAGGTACAACCATATTTCTAAAGGTTATACCGATGATTGAGAGCATGGTATATATCGTGATGAAGTTCCTGATAGGGAATACAAAAAAGCACATCTACGCAATGGAAAGAAGACATATCACAAAGAACAATATCCTAGAAAGGGTTGATGGTAAAAGTAAGGGCACAACGTTGGGTCACCATCACACAATGACCATCCTTTTGAACCCAACCCAATTGGTAGATTTCCGAATGAGAGGTAGTACGAAGGGCCAACTGTTGCACCAAAACTTTATAAACCAAATTAGTTTGGCTACCATTATTGAGGATGAGTGTGGCTAGGAATTGATTGATATGGAAATTGTGAGTAAATAGAGGGGTTGGTGAAGAAGTTTGGGGATCAGTGGCCATGAGCAGGAGAGAGTGGTATGGTTTCGTATGATTCTCCAAGGAAATTAGCTCACAGGGGAATTGTTCTCAAGAACAACACATGAGAATCAACGAATATAGTCTTGATAAGATTCTAGTTACAAAGAACATGGCATTCAAGTGAGGAGTGAAACACAAATTTGTGATACAAACACCTTTTTCTAGGCTTGGGCGAGGTAGGAGAGTTAGAAAATGCAGTTGATGAAGCGAGAAATTTGGATATAGGATATCGAAGGTGAGGATAAATCTTTTTTTCCACAACCAAGGACCAAAGAAAGGCCTTAATTAAGGATGAGCATCCAAATAAATCACCCGTTGTGCCTAACAATAATAAAAGAATAAAATTAAATTTAACAATGAGCACCTCTTCTAGATCTGGAATCTAGAGCTAAAAGAAAAGCTTAGTAAACACCTAAATGAAGTTTTGTATTGATTGCCTTGATAGTTAGTGGATTTGGAACCAACGAGCTAGCGGAGTCTAATAGTACCCCAGGGGATAGAAGCTATTATACAATGCTTGACAAAATGCATCCCAAGAACTAGTGGGTGGAGGGTGTTAATGTATGTAACATCAAACATGTACTTCCACATAGGCTTGGTGTCTAGCATGTGTAAGTGCTCCTTATTACCTCTCTAACCGTAGGAAATTTAGTGTTCACTTTGTGTGTTAATAATTAAAGTGAATGCTCTTTTTAATTAATCTAAGTTTAATTAAGTTAAATTCCTAAGTTTATGGAATTATTAACTTAAGTGAGTTAATTAAATCATAATAGTTAGATATAAAGTGAAGGGGATATTTAATATCATCTCTTGATCACTTTAGGAGATCTATCATTTTGGATTTAGGGTTAACTCAACTTATAAAAGGCAGTCTAAGTGAGAGGATGAGACACATAGAAAGTATATTGGAGAAAAGAATGAATCTTTGCTCATGTGCTTATGTCACACACAGATTGAGGAGATCTTATTGATTGGGTGAATATCATTTCATGCAAGTGTGAGTGGGCAGGGTCAAAGGAAGGAGCAAATGGGAAGCAAGGGAGATAATAACAACGTAGGCTAAACTATTTGCTGCATTGTATTTTCCCCAAATGAACCATTATCCTAAGATGTGAGCCTAAGATTTTAATTAATAAAATCAACTCACATGTGGTTTTACCTCTAGGGTTTTTCTATTTTACCCATATATCTTGTGCAATCTGTATGGTTTTAGTTTTACAATTTTGCTATTTAATTTGTTCAGTAACCTAGTTGCGCATTTATTTAATAAAGTGATTTTATTCGATCTAAGTGTTAGGTGCTAGGTTCAAAAAATAAACAGAATGGTGACCACATGTTGATCTCCCATGTTCACCAAGAGAAAGGAGGTATCTAGTTGGGTGTCCCATGAACCTTGAGCAACCCCTTCCAATTGCAAACGTAGTCTATGACTTCTCTTATTCTATCATTCCCAGGAATGTCTTGAAATAAGTGGATAGATTGTGTACCCAAGAATCAATGACCTCACGATTCATATTCCCTAAAAACTTAGGTAGATCGAAACGAGTATCCAACTCATGGAGTTAATTGAGTTGATTCAAAGAAAGACCTAGGTCATTAATGGGAGAATATTTCACATATGTAGAATCTTTGAGGTAGGGGTCTTTATGAGGAGGAATTATCTTCATATATTGAACAAACTAAGAAATAAGAATGGAGAGTGCACTGAAAATGGATGAGCAAGGGTGTTGGAACCCAAGAGGGAGATAAAACCTTGAAACACACCATCTAGAGAAAATCCTAGGGAATTATTCTCTAGCTCTTGATCTAACCCTGGATCCAAAACCCTAGACATGGATCCAACCTCTAAGCACACCATATAGAGCCCAAAAGGGAGGACACACTAGCAAACCCTAGCCAAGACCATGGTGAGAAGGCATGTTGGAAGAGAGGCAAGAACGTGGAAAACCCTAGTGCATCCTCACATGAATTAGAGAAGAGGGGAGCAGGAGATCCTCACAACTAAAGCAATTATCAATGGAGGGCGAGAGACACCCTAGTGCATTGAGTTGGAAGAGATCAAGGGTGAGCTTATCCCATAACACATAACTGAAAAATCACCATAAAGGACTTGGTTGTGAAGGTATGGAGAAAACCCTAGAACACTACTTAAGAGATGGAGGGTGGAGCCGAGCCACCCGTAATGCACCTCTCGATCTGGGTGAGTGCAGACACTAGCAACCCATACAAAAAATATTCTTTGGAGTAGAAGCATATTAGATCAATGCATTGATACCAATTGATCTACAATAACAATACTCATGAAATTAACTAGAATATGAAAACATGAATACTATTACCAAAACTTAGAGCAAAATGACTATCATTTTGTTTAGAATAGGAAGTAATCCTATATCTAGATACATGTTATTACATGATGGCTTGAATAGGTCAATCTACAATGAGATTCTAACATCTAGTTAGCTAGATCTCATCAACCACTTCCTTAGGACTTGCACCAAGTTGTTGTTCTCCTCCAATAAAGTGAGAGAGTACTGTCAAGATTGGAAGAATTAGCTCACACAACATAAACAACTTGTATTATTGCACGCCAATACATAGAGATTACATACGTATATATAGTTGGACTCAGATCCAACTAATTCCATTCTTAGAGAGAGAAGTTGAGAGAATCTCTCAACTTCCTCAACAAACCCAAACCAAACTAAGTAAGCATAATCTTAACACCCTCCCTTAATGCTTACTTTACAAATTACAATAATACTTAATCACAATTACAAAAGAATTACAACACTTTGAACTTTCGTTTCTTTGTCTGATCTGGTCTTCCTCGGCTCTTTAAACTCACTCTGCAATCACCCAGTTTCCGCTCTTTCTTCTCCACACATTTGAGCTTCCCACTGACACATTTAGAGTCAAATGCTTTTGACCATCTTTGACACTCTTTGTGAAATCGACGCTTCTCGACCTCCCGAAGGATAGTCTCGACACTGAACCATTTTATTGATACACTTCCATCTATGAAATTCCCCCAAAGAGAAGATTTCGATATTTATATAGGAAAATGATCTAAGTACGAAATGTTTTCAACAATCAGTTAAACAATTGCCCTTTCTACACACTTACAAACTTACAAGGTAAAGGTAACCTGTAACTGTTGACTTTGAAGCACCGAAGTACAACAATAATCTCCAGTTTTAACATACTTGTAGACATATTTAAGCTAGTAATATGTTCTTGTGGCACCGAAGAACTCAATAACTACATGCTTGAATAATATCACTCTGTTACATATTTGGTTCTGCATTATTTGATTCTTTTCACACAACAAATTTCACATAATATATATCTAACATACATAAACAATACTTGTATTCTAGAAAAGTTTGAGAGGTTCATCATCACTGGATGAGTATTCATGCATAGCATCTAGTGAGTCTTCAACTATGTTAGCTGACTCTTTCAGTTTTCCATTTAGAAGATCATTAGCAGATGTTTTGCAATTCAGTATTGTATGTCCACATCTCCGACAGTAGAAGCATTCAATGCTTTTATTTGTTCTTCCTTTGGAGTATAGTGTAATTTCAGAATGTGAACTGACTTCCACTTCACCTTACTTCATCATCTTTTCTTCTCCTAAGAGTGTTGAAATCATGTCTTCCAGAGTTTGAGAGGGTACTTGAGTTAAAGTAAAAATAGCATTGTCATATTTTTTAGACAAACCATTCAACAAGATTGCTTTTGCATCATCTTCGTCAACTTTAGAGTCGGAGTCAATCTCTGACAACTGTGCTAACAAAGACTTTAGATCATTTATGTGAGAAGACAATGATGCTTCTTCATGCATTTTTAATTTGAATAACTGTAATTTTAATGAAAACTTGGCATTTACAGCCTTTTCCCCAAATATTGTACTCAATTGTGCCCACATTTCTGTAGAAGATTTTTCCAAATCTATTAGATGTAGTTGGGAATCTACAAAAGACAATCCAAGAATGGACTTGGCTCTATCATCTTTTTTCTCACATTCAATTAATTGTCATCTGTAGGTGCCTTCTCTATACCTTTTACTATTCCCCATAAATTCCTATGCATCATTTGAAGTTGTATTTTTACTTTCCATGTATGAAAGTTAAAACCATTAAATTTTTCCAATGTAATATTCTCCATATTAACAAAAAAAAAAAAATTAATGAGGAAATGAATACCTCTGCACAACGATCAATTCACCCCAATTACAGTGATGGCTGTAGCATGTATACGGCAGCAGCAATTCACAACTCCTCATTTCCACAAACTACAGCAGCGGAGGGATTTCCCACAAGCAGCGATTTCTCTTTCACACAATCGACTCCCTTATGCTCATGTGCTCCTGGATGAGTTTTCCCTTTGGCTCTGCGCTTACGTCACACGATTTCCTCCCTCAGAGTTTGACGCACGACATCTTGGCAGCTCGCCTCCCTCAGACATTGACGGACTGCAGCTATCCACCCTCGGACGCAACTCTGATGCACACGGCGTCACGTTTCTATGAAGCAACGCAACCAGACTCTCAACTACGGATCTCTGGACATATCGGCCTTCTCTCGACACTGCAACGATCAGGTCAATACCACAATCAATGAGTCTACAGCAGCGATTGGCACAACAATTCCAGAAGCAATGGAATTCAACCTTCTCCACAACGACTAATTCACCACCCGACCTCTCCCAATATGCAGCAATATCACCTCTCACCTCAACTTCGATACCATGTCAAGATTGGAAGAATTAGCTCACACAACATAAACAACTTGAATTATTGCATGCCAATACATAGAAATTACATATGTATATATAGTTGGACTCAGATCCAACAGATTCCATTCTTAGAAAGAGGTTGAGAGAATCTCTCAACTTCCTCAACAAACCCAAACCAAACTAAGTAAACATAATCTTAACAAGTACACCTTTATCCCCTAGTAAAGTGAAAAAGTGCGCGAGGAAGTGCTCATTCCTTGCCATTAATGTGAATGTCTATTGGGTTTCCGATTACATCCCTTTGCATCATAAAATCCATATGATAGGGACTAGCTTCCATTTACAATTTATCTAAAACTACATAAACTAATTTTAGTAATTAGAGAAGCTCAATTCTGGGTTTACACCACAAGCTATCTCAAATAAAATTACTTGATAATCATCCTATGCATATTAGCATATTTGACTAACTGAAGATTACAATGCTAACCTTGTAAATGAGTGCAACCTTATAAAACAATAGTAATAGTTGCCTGCAATAAGAGGATATTTACATCGTTGAGTTTGATGTTTGCTATGGAGGGGTTGCAGTTCTAGATTCTGGAAATGTTCTATTTTGAAGTCATAAAAATCGTCAAGCGGCCATGATATTACCAGATGTTTATCCCACGGTTGTGGGAACTTCTCGAGGCTAGCATTCAAGCTCATACCTATCCACAATAGTTGCAACCAGCTAAAAACAACTATATCAAATTATCAATCCATAAGAATTACAGAAAACCTTCACAAGGATGCTGAACTCCAGTCATTTGTACAAATCTAGTGTAAGATGAATATATTGGCATCTAGAGGATGATTAAAGAAGGATGGGGGATATTATGTTGAGCTGATATTGCTAGCCCTTTCTCTCCTAAGGATACGTAAGATGTGTCCCAACTAATGGATTGTTAAATGAAGAGTGGTTAAATTCTCTCTGTTGTAGCTGCCGAGTGAAAAGGGGCGTAGGATGTGTCCCAACTAATGGATTGTTGAATGAACGTCGGAGTGGTTAAATTCTCTCTGTTGTAGCTGCCGAGTGAAAAGGGGCGTTGGTAGACAAGGAAAAAAGCTTCTTCCTATGAGGAAGAGGGTTCGATGTAAAAGTTCAGAGGTTGTGGGTTTAATTTTAGAAAACTATAATTATAATTTAAATGTTTTATGTTTTGTTAAGAATATTTTGTTTAGTTTTATTTAAATTAGGTAGGAAATTGTTAGATTTGCAAACTTGAGTGGTTAAGTTTCTATAATTATAGTGTTTTAGTGGTTTTTTATCACACTGAATTCATTTTTCCACAATAAAAAATTGTTATTTTGTCCAAATATATATTACCATTTATATTCTGGTAAAAAATATCACAACATAGAAAGTTTAGAAAAAACTATGTCATATCAGTTTCAAGAAGAGGGTTTAAGAAAACAATAGGGTTTTAGCTTTCATAACAAGTTTTAATTTTCGAAGTAGTTTCGATTGAAAGAAGGTTTAAGAAAACAATAGTGTTTTAGCTTTCATAACATGTTTTAATTTTCAAAGCAGTTTCGATTAATTCTCACAGAGGTCCAAAAAGAGTCTAAATATAACATAGAGACTGACCTGGGATTCATGTTTGGTGACATGCATGACCAAAGTGGCCCCATCGTTACTCTACGCTCTCTGGGAGCCGTGGAGGAATAGTGGGGCGACCACGATTTTAACTTTACTTTACTCTGTGCGAGCTGTGGCGGAATAGGGGGTGACCACAATTTCACCCTTACTCTGCGAGCTGTGGAGGAATAGGGGGCGATCACGATTTCACCATTCCATTACTCTCAGTGTGAGCCGTGGATAACTTCGGTGCGACCATGATTTCAAGAGACGGTAACCAACAGTTTCATATTTGTCTTGAGCTCTCCATTAATCTGAAAGTCTATGGGACTGAAGACAGTCAACAGGGACCAGGTGCAGGGTACAAAGCCACCATCATCCCTTTGGATCGCAGTGATTTGTACCACATGGGACGGCAATGATTCGCTCCTCCTTTCAGCCATCTTTCCCTCATCGATTTGCATCTACCTCCGCGGGTCGTTCGCTTCTTTCCTTGCCAGTGAATACTTCTTCACACAGTCCCCTCTCACTTTACGTATTCGCTTCCTCTACAAGTGCCTCCCTTCCTTTCGTACTACCTGAAAAAAAATAATAAAAAAGTGAAAAATCACATTGTGCCAATGATAATCATATTTTGCCAATGTGTGCTGTCAAAACTCTCTCTCATCTATTAGCATTCCTACAATATTGTTGTTTGCCGCACTTTTAATGCAAATAAAATAACCCTAAAACGTTTCATATTTTAGAGTTTTGTTTTAAAACTCTGTAAACGTCCAAGAATATCGGGATTTCATTAATCTGGGACACAACATATCTGTCATTAAAAGAAGTTTAAACTTGCACCAGCTTTCCTGTAGGGGAGGCCTAGCCGCGTAAATATGACTACTGTCGTGATCGTTCATTATCTGGTGTTAATGTGAAGGAAGAGCTCAAGCCTGCTGAGAGGGGTGGTGACAGAGTAGGGGTTCCCTTATTGGAAGTTCATGTTCATGATCATGGTCCTCCTTTTTCTGGTCCTGCTCCTCCTCCATTTTTTTGTGATCATCGCTTTTCTCTGCAGTAGGTTAGTTGTAGGTGAGGGACTGAATTTCAGGATAGACACGACCTTTAATTGGGAGGAGGCGGCCTGTGGATGATCATCATTGGTTACCAGCGGATCCATCCAGTACACAATTTCTTGAGGGGTTTCGGAGTAATTACAGAAATAAAGAAGCAGCTCACTTATTTCGCCTTTTCAACGGTTTCAAAGAAGCGAGGCTTGTCAATAAGTCGAAGAAATCCAAAAAAATCTCATGGAGGTGGAGGAGGAGAGGCGAGTGTTGTAGTTGTTCTGTGCAGAAATTGCTATGGAAGCTTTACAAGGGCATAGGTTACTTAAGAAATGAGAGAGAATGTAAAACCTACTCATAGCACCTAGAGGCCGGTGAAGCAAAGCCAAGTTTCGTTCAAATTAATCAATAAGAATTACAAATATATATGATGACATAGGGTTGGAAACTATTGGAAAAGGTTGGAGCTAAGCTCAACTAATTACCATAATTAATTTTCCATTATTTCTAAGTCTCTCCTTTAATGGAGAAAGGATTGACATCCACATCTAACATCTCTCTAAATAGTTCAAATTTGATCTTTCCAAGAGGCTTAGGGAAAATATCAACAACATAATGGAAACATGGTCGTAGAATGATCAATTGGATTATTTGCCAACTTGATTGAGCTCTGGTTACCACATTTCATTATCGTAGCTTTCCATTGTTCTTCTCCAACATCTTGAAGTAATCTTCTCAACGAAACAACTTCACAAGTTGTTGCACACAACGCTTTATATTCTACCTCAGTGGATGACAAAGATACAATAGGTTGCTTCTTAATGCTCCATGAAACAATCTCAGATCCAATGCCAAAAGCATAACCTGTAGTAGATCTCTGATCATCTCTTGAATCAGTATATTTAATATCATAATCAATTGTGCCTTTGAGCTACGTGAGTACCCCTTTCGTTGAATTCCAATGGATTTATAGAGGTTTAGCCATAAATTGACTTAACACACTAACCCAATATGCTATGTCAGGTCTGGTTGTAGTGAGATAGTTTAAGATTCCCACCATTTGTCTATACACTGTATCATTTACCTCCTTGAACCATCATCACAATAAATTTTTGTGCATTGGAACATAAGAAAGTTTACACTGATCCATTTTAAACTTCTTAAGTACTTCTCTCACATATTTACCTTGAGACACAAAGGTTTCACCGACATTTCTCCAAACTTCAAGACCTAAGAAGTAATGTAACTCACCAAGATATTTCAATTCAAATACTTGTGACATCTGCTTCTTAATTCCCCTAATCAATTTTTATGAATTTCCTCTAATAATTAAATCATCAACATATAAGGTAATCAATACAACATGCCCTTTTTCATCAAATTTGGTATACAGATTTGGATCAATTTTTCTCCTCATAAAACCATGTTGAAGAAAGAAGGAATGTCTTCTCACCCCATGACCTAGGTGCCTTTTTCAGTCCATACAATGTTTTTCTTAATTTACAAACTAAATGTTCCTGGCCACTTTTTACAAACCCCTCTACTTGAGTAAGGTAAACCTCCTCCTTTAACTCACTATTCAGAAAAGTAGAATTTACATCTAATTGGTGAAGTTTCCAATGACATTTTGTAGCTAGTGCAATTAACATTATTATAGTGTTTAATTTAGCTACTCGTGCAAATGTTTCTGCATAATCAATGCCCTCTTTCTGTGAATACCCTTTTTCCACCAATCTGGTTTTATATTTATCTATACTACCATCTACTTTGATTTTAGGTTTGTATATCCATTTACATCATATGGGATTTTTACCTTTAGGCAATTCGATCAATTCCCAAGTTCTGTTTTTCATTATAGAGTCATATTCTTCCTCCATTGCTTTTATTCACTCTTCATGTTATTAGCTTCGTTAAAACTCATGGGTTCTATGACATTTGAAATATTACTCATCACGGAACAATCTTTATACTTTTCACGTGGACGAACCTGAAGATCTTCTCAATTGGTTGGTTACTTCTTCTCCATTTTGTGAAAATTCTTCTTCATTGCTAGATGTATATATGTCATTCGGTGTCTTTTCCCATTGTTGCTTCTCTTCTTTCACCTCCTCATCTTCAAGAAGTACATGTCATCTTTTATGACTGTTGTCTTCATTGTTTCCTTCTGCCTATTCATGGAAAATTACATGTCTACTTGCAAACACTTTGTGAGTAGATGGATCAAACATTTTATATTCTTTAAATTCTGAACAATACCCTATAAAAATACATTTGATAGCTTTAGCATCAAGCTTCTTCTTATTCTCCTTTGGAATGTGTGCAAAATCCTTACACCCAAATATCCTCAAATTATTAACTGCTAGTTTAGAATCATACAAGGCTTCGAAATGAGTTTTCTGTTCAAGACACCTTGTTGGACTTCTATTATTTAAGTAAACAACAATGCTAATGGCCTCATCCCAAAAATCATTTGAGAGATTATTACCTTTCATCATACTCTGTGCACACTCCACCAGAGTTTTGTTTTTCCTTTCTGCAACTCTATTCTAATGTGGAGTGTGAGATACTGTAAATTGTTGTACTATTCCATGATCTTTGTAGTACTTGATGAAGTTCCTTAGTCTGTACTCTCCCCCTTGATCTTCACAGACGATTTTGATGGGTTTTCTTGTTTTCTTCTCCACTATGTTTTAAAATTCCTTAAAGTATTCAAAAACATCACTCTTTTTCCTAAGAAAAGAAACCCGTGTGTATCTTGTGCAATCATCAATAAATAACAAAAAATAATAAGCACCTCCTAGTGACCTTATGTGCATTGGTCCACAAACATCAGTGTGCACAAGTTCTAATAGATTTTTTTTTCTCCTATCATGATTAGAGGGGAATTCATCCTCTTGCACATTTCCTAATGCACAACCTTCACAAGCAACATACTCATTCTTCAACATAGGGAGTCCTTCAACCATACATTCTTTTTGTAATAACAACAAATCATGATAGTTAATGTGACCATATATTTGGTGCAAACGAGTTTTTGTAGGTATAGTTGCAAAAGTCAATGCTTGATGATTATTGCTAGTGACATCAAGTTTGTACAGACCTCCAACTCTAACTCCTGAGGCAACAATTTTGTAATGATCCTGCAAGTCCTTCACTATACAATGTGTCTTGAAGAATTCGACCTTCAAATTCTGATCTGTAATGGTGGAAAAAAAAATCAAGTTTTTCTTTATCCCAGGGACATACAAAACATTGGAAATGTGTTTGACAATACCATTCAAAAGTGTTACTAGAATATCTCCATATCCCGTGATCTGATAAAAATGATCATCTCTAAGAGAAATGCTGGCACCATTATGTGTTTCTTTAAAGTTTATATATGATTATTATTACATGTCATGTGAATTGAAGCCCCAGAATTAATAAACCATGCATCAACATCATCAGTTTCAGGAGACATTGCAGCATTAAACACAAACATTTTGTGATCTTTTGGATCAATATTCAGGTTTTCTTATGTAAAATGTCATGAATGTTTTCTATTTTTATGCCTAGTCTCATCATCATTTTTATTCTTATAACATTCTTTGGAAATATGCCAAGTCCTACCACAATAGAAACACTTAGGTTCATTTCTATTCGATGACATACCTTGATTTCGCTTTGGAAATGACTTCCTCTAAAATGAACTTCCTCCTCTACCTCCTTCTCGTGGTTTCCCTTTAGGGAATATCTTCTTTGTCCATAGAGATAAGTTTGAATTATGAGGCTTCAAATTTGCACACCTCTCTTCCTCTTACAACAATATACATGTCTTTCTCTCGTTGCAAGGCCTGTTATAAACATTTTATAGTCCTCTAGCATTCCATTTAGGAAAATTGTGACAAGATCATTGTTTGACACTTTTTCTCTTATATCTCCCAATTTGTCTTTCATGTCTTTAATTCTCCCAAGAAAAGTACTAACAAACTCATTTATATCCATTTCAATACTTAGCAATTTACTCTTTAGGAAAATAATGTGATTTGTATTATTAGTCTGATAGAGATCTTTAACTACTTTCCACGTTTCACTAGAAGTCTTAACATTTCTAATATGCAGAATTATGCTATATTTAATAGACATTCTCAACAATATCTTGTTTTGTTCTCTTTCTTATCTCAATCTAGGATTTTTTTTGTTGTCGCATCGTCCATATGCCATAAACTTCCATCAAGGTTTGTATTTTGAATTTTCAATTGATGAAATTTGAGCCATCTAACTTGTTTGCTTCGTTGAGGTAGGTTTCTTCTAGTGGATTCTCCATCCTTGCAAACTTCATTGAGAAAGTGATCTCATTTTTATTTCTTATCACTTTAATCACCAAATTACTCAAATCACCAAGCGATCCAAATTCGCGCACATCTCTTCCTCTTTTGTATTCGTAACGATCCCAGCAAATTCGATCTCAACAAATGAAGTAAGAAGCAACTTCTTTACAACACTATTAACGAACACAATGGTGGGGAAATTCCTTCATAAGCACCGTCAATCAACACCTGGCGAGTTGTTTGTAGGAGATGAAGGGAGGGGCTGTGGAGATTCATGTCAACAACTGACCATACCTTTCAGAACCTTCACTCCTAAAAAACACATGAAAGCAAATGACAGGCCAAAATATTCGCAACAAAGATCTTGTTGGTAATTGATGCAGTGTTGTCAATCATCTGACATGATGCAATCTATTTACAATTTTCTTTTATGTCGGTTAGTATTCAGATATAGATTGTATGACTAAATAATGCATGCAAAATGCAAGAGTAGTTTTCTAAAATCAATTGTTGTAAGCGTTCAATCAGGAGAATCTCATTGTTTGTTCTATGAGGCTATGCATTCTTATAAAGATCAAGGTTGATCACAGTGAACGCAACCTTTTTTGTGAAATTACAATTCTTTCTTCTTTCTATGATATTGTGATTTAATCATTTAGTATTTAGTATATTGTTATGCTATTTCATTGAATGATTATCTATTCCATAGATAGGCCTGCATAGATCCTTCATTTGGTATCAGAGTTGGTTGTTGTTTTAAGGTAATCATGTCAAACTCTAATTCATTTCCCATTCCAGAATTTAATGGAAGTGATTATGATTATTGGTGCATCAAGATGATGACCTTTTTGATAGGGAAAGATCTATGGGAGATTGTAGAAATAGGTTATGCAGAGCCATAAGACTAGACCACTCTTAATGCAAATGATAAATTAGCTAAGAAGGAATCTAGAAGGAAGAATGCTCAAGTTTTATTTCATATTCAAATTGGTCTTGATAAAAGATTGTTTTCAAGAATTGCAGGTGCAAAGACAGGAGATGATGCATGGAAGACTCTACAAGAAGCTTACCAAGGTAGTGATCAAGTCAAAGTTGTCAAGCTACAGACAATGAAAAGAGAATTTGAGAATTTGAAGATGCAAGAAGCTAAAAATGTAAGTGATTATTGTGTGAGAGTAAAAGATGTAGTCAATAAGATGGTTACTCTTGGAGAAATTGTGGACAAAGAGGTTTTGATTAAAAAGGTGTTGAGGTCTCTAACACCAAGGTGGAACCATGTTGCAATAATCATTGAAGAAAGCAAGGATTTGCCTACTCTTCAGTTTGATCACCTAGTTAGATCTCTTATGTCTCATGAAGAAAGATTGATATATTCATTTGGAGAAAGTGGCGAGAAAGATTTTTCTTCAAAATTGCAAATTACAAAGAATGAAGATGCCAACAATAGTAGCAAAAGAAACGAAAGCCAAGGTAGAGGTCAAAATCAGAATTATCCAAGAGGAAGAGGTGGTTCAAGAGGAAGAGGCAGAGACAGATTTGATAAAAGAAATATCAAGTGTTATTATTGTAAAAGGTATTGTCACTTTGAAAGGGATTGTAGATTAAAAGAAGGCAATAGTAACAAAGGTGTTAATTGTTCTCAAGAAGGTGATGAAGTCTCTTCAAACAATTTATTTTTATCTTATGACAAAGATGAAAATGGCACTAAAGATATTTGGTATTTAGATTCAGAGTGTTCTAACCACATGTCAGGAAATAAGAAGCTATTTTCTACAATGGATGGGAGTTTCAAATCCAAGATCAAGCTGGGTGATGAAAATGAATTGGAGGTTGTTGTAAAAGGAGCTATGGAAGTCCATACTAAAGAAAGTATGAAAAGTGTTAAAGACATTTATTACACTCCACAATTAAAGGATAATTTATTGAGTGTTGGCCAATTGTGTGAGAAAAATTATAAGGTGGTGTTTGAAAATCAATAATGTACAATTTATGATAAGAATAGAGGCAATAGGGTGGTTACAATTGTGCCTATGTCAAAGAATAGGATGTTCTCATTGATGTTTGGAGAACATAATAACCATCTTGCCAATATGGCATATGAAGAAAAAAGTTGGTTGTGGCATCTTAGGTATGGACATTTGAATTTTCATAGTCTCAATATTTTAACATCAAAAGAATTAGTTTATGGTTTGCCTAAGGTTTAAGAATAGAAGGATATTTGTGAAGGATGTGCTAAAGGAAAGCATGCAAGAGAGAAATTTTTAAAAGGAAATGCATGGAGGGCCCATTATCCACTTCAGTTAGTTCACTCAGACAATTGTGGTCCTATGCAGACAGAGAGTTTGGGTAAGTCATCATATTTTATTACTTTTATTGATGATTACTCATGAAAGTGTTGGGTTTATTTTTTGAAGACTAAGGATGAATCCTTTGATACATTCAAGAGGTTTAAATCCCTTGTAGAAAATGAAAGAGGTTGCAAAATCAAGTGCTTAAGGACTGATCATGGAGGAGAATTTTGTTCAAAAGCTTTTCAGAATTATTGTGATATCAATGGCATCAAAAGACAATTCACCACTGCTTACACACATCAACAAAATCGAGTAGCAGCAAGGAAAAATCGTACAATGATGGAAATGGCAAGAAGTATGTTACAAACCAAGGGATAAAGCAATTCTTTTTGGGGTGATGCAGTTGCTACATCTGTATATTTTCTCAATAGATGTCCCACAAGTGCACTTGATATGATGACTCTATATGAAGCTTGGTATGAAAAGAAACCTAATGTTAATCATTTCAGAGTCTTTGGTTGTGTAGCCTATGTCCATGTAGTTGTTCAAAAGAGACAAAAGTTAGATCCAAAAAGTGAGTTATGCATTTTTGTTGGATATAGTGAACAAGGTAAGGCTTACAGGTTGCATAATCCCCTCACTAATAGCATTGTTGTGTCAAGAGATGTAAATTTTGATGAAGGGGGAGTTTATTTCCATCAAAAGTGCCATGATGATATGTCTAAATCTGTTTTGGATAAGGATATTATTGATGATATTTATAATGAGCAACCCACTAATATTTCAATTCCAAGTGCTACAAATCCACCAAGTAGCCCCTCATCTAATTCTTTAGTTCCAAGTGCAATCCCAACATCAAATGCAAATTCTGCAAGGAAGGTAAGAAGATTAAGTGACATTTATCAAAGGAGTAAAAGTCCAACACATGAAGAAAATCCAATAGGTGAGACAATAAATTTTTCTTTACTTTTCAAGGCTGATTTTGAACCATCTTGTTTTAAAGATGCATGTACTAATGAGGTTTGGTTGCAAGCAATGCAAGAAGAGATATATTCTATTCATGGGAATGATACTTTGGAGCTTACAGAACTTCCACATGACAAGAAAAATATTGGTACTAAATGGGTCTACAAGACTAATTACAATAGTGATGGGAGTGTTGAAAGACACAAGGCAAGATTAGTTGCTAAAGACTTCACACAGAGATATGGAATTGATTATGAAGAAACATTTGCACGAGTAGCAAGACAAGAGACTATTAGAATGATGATTTCAAGCATTCATCACATGGATTTGAAAAGTGCTTTTTTGAATGGGTACTTAGAAGAAGAAGTGTTTGTGGAACATCGACAAGGTTTTGAAGTGCAAGGAAAAGAACATCAAGTATACAAGTTGAAGAAGGCTTTGTATGGCCTCAAGCAAGCACCAAGAACATGGTATGCTAGAATTGATGGATATTTTCAGCAGAGTGGCTTCAATAGAAGTAAAAGTGAACCTACACTTTACTACAAACAAGAAGGTAATGATATTCTTATTGTAAGTCTATATGTTGATGACTTATTATATATGGGTAGTAGTTCTAAGATGAAGGATGAATTCAAAATTGCTATGATGAATGAATTTGAGATGAAAGATTTGGGTCTCATGAAATGTTTTTTGGGTATGGAGGTTTATCAAAATGAGGATGAAATTTTCATTTGTCGAACAAAGTATGCAAAAGATATGTTGAAGAAATTTGATATGGTAGATAGTAAACCGACCTCCACACCAACTGCTCATGCAATTGTGTTGTGTAGAGATGATGGTGCTGAAATTGTTGATGAGTCAGCATATAGAAGTATTGTTGTAAGTTTGATGTTTCTAACCCACACAAGACCTGATATTGCTTATTCAATTTCTCTTGTTTCAAGATACATGACAGAGCCATCTGAAATACATTTGAGGGCAGGCAAGAGGATTTTGAGGTATGTGAGAGGAACTCTAAATTTTGGTATTCATTACTACACTTCTAAAAGGTTTAATCTTGTTGGATTTAGTGATTCTGATTGGGGAGGTAGTTTGGATGACATGTGGTAATTGTTTCTCTTTTGGTTCGAGGTTGATTACTTGGAGCTCGAAGAAGCAAAGTATAGTTGCACTTTCATCCACAGAAGCAGAATATGTTGCAGTCACAGCAGGTACACAAGCATTATGGCTTAGAAAAGTTCTAGAAGAAATTGGAGAGAAACAAATTCATCCTACAGTGATATTTTGTGATAACACTAGTTCCATCAAATTGGCCAAGAATCGAGTCCATCATAGCAAGACAAAACATTTTGATTTAAAGTATCATTTCATTAGAGATTTGGTGCAAAAGAAGGAAGTAGAACTATGTTATATAAAGACTCAAGAACAACTTGCAGACATTTTCACTAAGGCAATTGCTAATGTCCAGTTTTTGAAACTTCGAGATCAGATTGTGAGCCCTCTTAGCATCAAGGGGTAGTATGTGGGTAATTGATACAGTTTTGTCAATCATCTGACATTATGCAATCTATTTACAGTTTTCTTTTATGTCTGTTAATATTCAGATATAGATTGTCTAACTAAATAATGCATGCAAAATGCATGAGTAGTTTTCTAAAATCAATTGTTGTAAGCGTTCAATCAAGAGCACCTAACTGTTTGTTCTATGAGCCTATGTATTGTTATAAAGATGAAGGTTGAACACAGTGGACGCAACTTTTTTTGTGCAATTACAATTTTTTCTTCTTTCTATGATATTGTGATTTAATCATTTAAATTTAGTATATTGTGATGCTATTTCATTGAATGATTATCTAGTCCATCGATAGGCCTGCATTCCTCCAACGAACAACAAGTATGAGTCAAATCCACCTGCTCAGACGCGATCTCAATCCACCTCCGTGATGGCTCGAATCCTCCTCGGACCTGATCCGCCTCCTTCGCCTCCTCACAATCTGAGTGATCAACTCTCTCCTTCTGGGCAAAAATGCTCTCTCCTTGTCGGCTCTGATACCAACTTAAGAAACGAGAAAGAATGTAAAACCGACTCACACCACCACCATGATTTGTTTAAATTAATCAATGAGAATTACAAATATATATATGATGACATACGGTTGGATCTAAACTCAACTAATTACCGCAACTAATTCTCCAACTAATTCTCCATTATTTATAAGTAGGTTTGATGAGAATGATAGAGATTCGATTCTCTAAAGTTCAATTTGTACGTTCTTCAAATGGCGATGGAAGTTTTACAAGGAATAGGGAACAACCAAAACCGCGGAAAGGACGAAATACGTGAGCTGTTTCTCTACTTGTGCAATGACTTGGAACACCCTCAATAAACAGTGTGTTGGATGCATCTGCTGGTAGAGAATCACGATCATCCAGAGGCCGCCTTCTCTCAATTAAAGGGGCGAGTCTATGGTTATCAGACCTGAAATTCCAACCCTCACCAATAGCTAACCCACTTGAAGAAGGACGCAGCCCATTCTGCTACACAAAGCGATGATCAATAAAAGGAGGAGCAAGATCATGAGCCTGATTTTTCGATAAGCTAACCCTTTCTTGTCACCACCTCTCTCAGAAAGCCTAAGGTCTTCCTACGATTAACATAAAGACAAGACAACGAACAATCCACTACTATAGTCATATTTACTCCCTAAATTAAATGAAATCCGAATATTCTTCGTTCGTCCAATACAAAGAGAAAGGTTTAGATTTAAAACAAAACCCTAAAATATGAAACGTTTTCAGAGAAACCAAGAATGAAACGTTTTATGTTACTTTATTTCCATGAAAAGTGCGGACAGAGCAACGTCGTCGGTTACGTTATTTCCATGAAAAGTGCTGCAAGAGCAATCTTGTAACCGCGGGGAGGAATGCCCATAGATGAGAGCGACAGATGAACAACGTCGTCTGTTAAGTTATTTCCATGAGAAGTGCGGCCAAGAGCAATCTTGTAACGGCCCGGAGAAATGCCGATAGATGATAGCGACCGATTGAATCGATGAGAGAGAGGGGTGGCGACTTGAGTTTTGCCAGCACGGGGAGGCTATTTTTTATTATCATGAGCACAATAGGATTTTCCAATTTCTTTTTTTTCAGGCAGTATTAAGGGGAGGAAGGCGCTCGTACAGGAGGCGATTCCAGGCGACCGTGTGAAGAAGGATTCCCTTGCAAGAAAAGAAGCGAACGACCGGTAGAGGTAGAGGCAAATCTCTGAAGGAAAGGCGGCTCATAGGAGAGGCGAATCGTTGAGGTAGCATGAGGTATAAATCATTGCTATCCCAGAGGGACGATGGTGGCTTCACAGTAGCGGAGCTTTCAGATTCATTAGTAGCGGCATGAGCTTTAGAGTGAAGGAATTTCTTGCTCACGGAAGACATGAATCCCAGTCGCAACAATACAGGGCTTCTTCGGCATCTACAGGTCCCTTTATTTTGAGGGAGTCTACAAGAAAGGCATCGGTAGGGTTTTGCACATTGTGTACACGATGTTTCCCTATAAATGCTTTTGCGTAAGGTACTCAGAAGTTAGTTGGAATTAATTGGAATTAATCCATTGCCACTTGCAGAATCCAGTAGCTCACCGTCATATCTGTGGGTCGGGTTGGGAATAATAGAGTAAAACACATAGTAGCTCAAATCGAGAAATATCCAACAAGCTACTCAACATCAGATGGATTATGGATAGTATCTACATACAGTAATATTAACATTCAATGAGTAGCATGCTGTATATTGCTAGCCCGACCGACTGGATTCTGCAAGTACACAATGGATTAATTCGAACTACCTGTCTAAGTACGGTATGCAAAAGCATGCATAGTGAGTTGTCCCTCCTGTACAGATGTTCAGAAACGTGTGTTTTTGCTTTCCATATATATAGTAACACTTCAACACGGTCTATATATCCACTGTCTAAAGCACTCGGAACTCTGATTTCTCGTTTTCACGATAATGTCGACTACGGCGATCAGAACGCTTCCTCGAGAAGGTGCTGAAGCTTGTGTGGGCTCTGCGCCAGGTTTGAGGTCAACACCTTTTGAGCATATATGAGGAGCATTTAGGTGTGTTGAACCAAATTAGGCTAATTTTAAGGCATCCGCTCTTCCTTTACGGCCGGACGGTCGATCTTTCCGCGTCTGGCACCTGCTGTTTGCGGTGCTGATAGCTAAATACAATTCTGAGTTAGAGGGACGCCCGAAGACGTCAATGTTGTGCTGGATTTCTGGATTACATACATCCACCTATAATGTTCATCATTACATGCATGCATTACATTGCCCACAAGCAGAAGCTGCAGCTGCCTTTAGTCAATTGGTCAATTGTCTAACAGTAGCGGAGCTTCCACATTCATTAGCCCTGTTACATTATAATAATTATACTAGCAACAACCATATTTATGTAAAAAGTGGTTGATATACCCGTGCCATTTTCCACTTTTTTAAATTAATGATTGAAATCAACATATTTTAATACAATTTAAATGTAATATTTAAATATTATTTAGTAATTACTTAATTATTATTTAAAATAAAATAATTAAAAATTTAGTTAATATTCATATAAAATTAAATAATTTAATAATAATACTTAAATAATAATAAATTATTATTTCTTTATAAAAAATATTAAACAATAAATAAATTATTAGAAATTGATTATTTAATTATAGAAAATTAATTAATTAAAAATTATATAATAATACTTATTAATTAATAATAATTAAATTATTA
>SNQJ01S0005772.1:89952-103698 GCA_010110895.2 Picea sitchensis
TTATTTCTAACATAATTAAGCATTAATATCATTTAATAATTATTATATGAAGGACATGTGTATACTAACCCTAATAACCATTAATCATAATATAATATTAATATAGTATTGCTAACTATAAAGCATTAATATTAATTAATAAATATTATATAAAATACATGTATACTCTTAAAAGAACTCTCTTATAATATAATTAATTACTTAGTTTGTTTTACTTAATTTGTTTTAATTACTTAGTTTAGTTAATCTATGAATTAAACAATAGGAATCATAATACGTGATTAGTTTGTTTTATGAATCATAATGCTAGACATTCATTCTTTCTCATGATTAGTGAAACCATATATGGATACAAAAATTGAATTTTCAATTGTCCCTGTCAATGCTTTTTAGCTGCCAAGTGAAACCATATATCATACATGGATACAATATGTTTTATACATTTTACAAATATAAAAATAAAAAACCTAGCAGCTAGGGTTCTTAATTTTAAAACTACGAGATAGTCCCTATCGATTATCCTCTAGCTATTATAAAAGATATAAAAATATCTTCCAGCTAATATAAAARATATAGTAACTCTTTCCAATATTATAATCCTAATAGTAAGCATTGAAAGATAATTAAAGAAGGTAGGTTAGCCTCCCATGAGTCATACAATGTGCTTTTAAGGAATCACTAATACAACGTGATTGAAGGAATCAATGTAACAATTTATTGCATATTACAATCTTGAAATCTTGGTGATAATAATCAAATTAAAAATGAGAACCTATATAAATTCTAAAAAATTATATAAAAAGTAAAAGTCTGAGGCGTTGAATTTAGGTGATCGATTTTAGATTCAGTATTATTGTCCATGAGAGAAAGTAATTTATTTCCCAGAGTAAAAAACCCTAATCCATGAGATACTATAATGATCAAAATATTTTAACTTTTTGCAATCTCCTTTTCACATTAAGTTAAATTTAAAAGGATAAAATACATTTTATAATTAACTCACAAAATCTATATTTTTCCAATACCCACACGATAGTTTTCACTTTGTTCAAAGAGAATGAGAGGTTTTGCTGGTAGTAATGATCTTGGACCACCATTGGGCGTTTCTTTTTTCTATATCAAGAATGAGACTGGTGATCAGAACGATAGTGATGAATCGATCAACTCGACACTGGATTGACATGGAGCAAGTAGAACAACAATGAATGAAATAAAGAAAATTTCAGGAAACCTTGAGTTGTGTTTAAATAACATTGTACAGTGAGGAACTGTTGGAATGTTTTAAAATCCAATTCCTATCAGTGACATAAAGACTTAAAATTGGTAGATATTTATTATGCTTATGTAGAATCTGAATAAACTTTAACGTACTTGATGCAGGGTTGTTGGATAGGACGACAACGCAGAGCTGTTTGATTATTTTAATATAAATGTTTATTAATTATTGATCTCACAGTTTTTAGCTCAATGATCTCACAGTTTTTAGCTCAATGATCGGCATGAGATTGAGATTGAATATATTTAAAACTTGAATATTTTTTCTTCCATGATAATCACGAGCTTGGGAGTTCAATGTATTTAAAACTTGAATATTTGTTCCGTGATAATCATGAGCTTGGGAGTTCAGCTAGCCATCTCCCGACGCCATGGAGAGACGAAACCCGTAATGCCCAAAACCGTAATGCCAAAAACCATAAGTCGTAAACCTAAATCGGTGATTGGTAAAACCTAAATCAGAAATTTAAATCGTTAATGCCCAGAAACGTAAATCGTAATGCCATAAATCGTAAACCTAAGTCGGTGATCGGTAAACGTAAATTGCTCATTGATGCCATAAATCGTAAACCTAAATCGGTGATCGGTAAACGTAAATTGCTCATTGCAAAAAACTGTAAATAATAAACCTAAAACAAAAAACTGTAAATAATAAATCTAGATCAGAAATTTAAACTTGGCTTACAGTAATTTTTTAATGTAATTTTTAATGAGCTCTGAGAGAGCTGGTGGGCGCACTCACAGTAAAAGCTGAGGGAGGTGGGCGTCTTCTACTTCCATCTTCCTTCGTGAGTAGTGTTATTAGGGTTTCTGTAAAGTGCTGTCAAGAATGAAGAGCAGCTCACAATGAATTTCACCCACATCGTGCTCACACCCAAAACCCCCCAAGGCCGTTTTCTTGAGAAGCGGAGACCATGGAATGACCATGCTATGGTTCTTCTCATCCAAAACGGAAATCGAAATACTCTCAGACTCGCCAATAATATCATTCCCTTCATCCTTTCTCAATTCCCCACCCGTTTCGTCATTATAATTCTCCCACGATTGAAATCCCGGCAGGATCCCTGCGGTATGCATACTGACTATCACTGCGTTAACAGAAACGCATGAGCTGGTAATGATTGATATCCAAAAAAACGTGGTGGTTGTTCCTGACTGGTATATTGATGCGTCCAACTTCCACGATGAGGCTGTTCATGAGGCGCGCGGAGTCGTGGGTAGAGGAAGCGACCCACCATCTTTCTACAACGCACCAACGTTTAGCACAGTGGACACTTGTCATTGTACTTAAATGGAGCCCGACATTCCAAGATTGCTATAATCAAAATCAATTGTTAATCATATAACATGTCAATCTGGTGGCTACTATGTAAATTTTTAATCATATTAAGTAAATGTGAAAAAGTAAACAAGGAAAACGTAAGCATTTATAAATGCAAGGAAGTTATGAAATTAAATCTTATTTATTGATTTGGGACGACGACGAAGAATATGCCAGCATCTTCATTACTGACCATAAGATTAAAATTTATGATTAAAAAGTTGATTAGTCCATCAATTCCCATAGGGGGACGCCTATCGACGTAATAAACCATTATTATAGCCTTTGAAATGTATAAAGTACGCGAAGAAATTGTACACTCTACAAGCAATTGTACATTTTACAAGCATAACTCTCGATTGCACATTCTACAAGCATAACTCGCGATAACTCTCGTCTCGATTAAGGGAGGAATTCGCGCCATAAGGTATAACTCTCGATTAAGGTAGAAATTCGAACCTAGGAAAGGAGCAATGACCAGAGAGATGAGTTCATGACATGTTTATGTTTATTATTAGTAATAATTTTGATTTCTAATTTTTTATTTGTAATATTAGATAAAGGGAATGAAATAAAATAAATAGAAAAAATATATTTTCGAAATGTAATCGGGATTTCTATTTTCTTTATGTGCAATATTAGATAAAGGAAACGAAATAGAAAATATTTATTTTTTAATGTAATCATTGGATATAGAGAATGAATTAAAATATAAAGGAAACGAAATAAAATAAACAGAAAATATTTATTTTTTAATGTAATCATTAGATATAGGGAATGAATTAAAATATATAGGATTTTTTTTTTTTTCTAAAATTATAATTATTCTCAATTAACTAATAAATTAAAATAAATCAAAATAAATAGAAAAATATAATTAGCTCTAAATTTGATAGCTATTGTGGCTAAGTGCATTTAATCTTCTTCAGAATATACTTAACACTTTGTAGCTTTTTTGTTTTTTTCTTCAAATATAATTAACACTTTGTAAGCTAGTTGTGTAATCGCAGGTGATGCCCGGGCTCTTCAAAATGGCAAACAATATAAGTTTGGCAATGGGGACGACCTTCTTTCAAATATATTGAACACTTGGTACAAGTATTCATTGCACCACATTAGCTGTCTATTCCCCACGTCGGGGCTATTCACAACTGTCGGCAACGCGCAGCATTGAATGTTTAAGGTTTTTGAGGTTGACCTAGATTGTAGGTCATTGGATCTGAATTGTTTTCAGATACGAAGTCTTATAATCCAATCCAACTGTAATGCTGTTTCAGGTAGATTATAAGTGATCGGATCTGAAGTGTTTTTAGATAATCTAACTATAGGAGTAATGAATGTTGTTTAGTATGCTGAATATTGCTGACCTAATCTCCTGGGTGCATTGGCCATGGCCGATTCAATTGGATCAGTTACGGTGCTGTATGCTGGAACTCAAACTTGATAGATAGTGTGTGTTTTTCTAAAACAAAACGACTTTTGTTGCTACTCTCATCGAATGTTTTGAAATTCATATAGGTCTAGGTCTGCAAGCATGAGTCAATCACGGGGTTGATAAAACAGAAAAACTGGTAGAACACGTTATCTTCTCACATGTCCTTCACTTTGAGTACTACTATTGACATTGTCCCTTCGTTTTCACACAATGACTTTACAACTATGGTGATGAATATTTAGTTCGTTTTGTTGTGAGTTTTTAAGACTTTGTCAGTAGGTATGGATGTAGCCATGAGGTCATCCAGTCATCCATGGACATGGATAGACTTAGATACAGATGAGTAGACTCCAGGAGATCTACGAGATGGAGGCAAATTTATGGTGGACGATCATGTTGCTCTCTTGGGGACGTACCTGTGCAGCAGGCTACTTGACTTGGGGTCGACGAAATCCTTCCCAAATCCAATCGAGCTTAATTGTTGCATTAAAAAAGCCACCAAACAGTTCTTTTCTCATCCCCTATGCCTACTGATGAACTCGAAAACATTCTACTTGGAGCCAATTATCTACATCACATTCTACTTGGAGCCAATTATCTACATCCTTTCATTAACTGTGTACGTCTTACCTGGAACAGCTTGACATCTTATCTCCATGGACCATCCCACAACCTGCTCTGAGTGGACAGAGGGGGATAGTACATATATCTATCACAAGGACCAAAACATACCAGTCATTGTCATAGTGTACCTTACCTGGAACAGCTGGACATCTTATATTCATGGACCATCCTACAACCTTCTCTCTGCGATACATTAGGGCTTAACAGGTCAGCTTCATCTAAAATTTTTATCTGTTGAATATGTTGAATATGTCCAGGGTGTATGTTGAAATTGTGAACCTTTTTTAACCCATGAAAATTATAGAGAAAGAATTTTAGGGAAAGAAAAGAGTTGTTGGAATGGATATAAATTGTTTCCAAACTGTAAACATTAAAAATTAAACAAAACTACGCTCTTGGAAGAATTGACAAACCTAATAACGCTGGATACTTTGAAAAATAGTCGATTTGATATTTTTAGAGTTTATGTGATTCACACAGTGAAGTTTCCTCATAAAATGATTACTATAACTCGTAGAGATTGATTTGGTTGGGTGTGTGATATCGATGAATGAATGAATTTTTATTTCTTTTAGTTTTCTCCTATGTTGTAATAATTTCACTATGCAAACTATCCGATTGTCACGTGTGTAACTGGTTTTCGGTCTTTTAAGATTGGCATTTTTCATGTATTTGTGTTGTGATAGAAGATATTGCATGTATTTGTATTGCTTTCTAGTGTCTGAATCCAAGAAAACAAATAGCATGTATTGTGCTCTAGTGTTTGAATCCAAGAAAATCAAAGTAGTGGAATTGTTTACTGTATTACAAAAGTATTCATATATCACTTTGTGCAGAGTCCTGAATTCAACATCGTTTGTTTCCTCTCAGACAAGAAAACCTTAGAAGAAATAACAAAAACATAGTGCTCAATCAAAACTACGATATCTGCTTTACTTATTTTTTCTTCTTCCTCATATATCTTCATAAACAGGATTTTAGTTTTTTCACACAGCTTCATACAAACCAGGTATTTTAACTGCAGATCACTCAAAACCAAGTTTTCTACTTCACATTTACTAAAAAAATCGACATGATCAACAATAGATTGACAGTGAGGTAATTGAACGAAACCACATGATCAACAATAGATTGACAGTGAGGTAATTGAACGAAACCTCCATCAATCCTTTTTACCTTAATGGTTGCTCCGATAAGTGATTTCGATACATTCTTTTTCCTTCCATTTTTCCTTCTATTATGTTCCGCTGATTTCTATGTACAAATTATAGAGAGATTTTTGCTATTAGATTAACTCTTATGATAAGTCCATGAGGAAGAATCTTTGTATTCAATTTGTTCATTTCATAATCATGTTATTTATTGTTAGGTGGAATTGTTCTACATATTGTCATAGTTTTTTTTAATACCAATTAAGTACTTGGTTATACCATCGTTTTCTTATTGTTAAGTACTTGGTTATACCATCGTTTTCTTATTGTTTATAGTAGTGGTGATGGACTTTCCAAACTTACCCAAAGTCATTCTACTACTGAACACATCCTTGTAGTTTTTATGGGCTGTTGTTGTTCGATTTTTAGTGTTGCCACTATTTTGTGTTTAGTTTGTTTCCATTGGCCTTTTTGTGTTTAGTTTGTAGAGTAAATATAATTATATCTTCTTAGTGGCCTTAACTGTTTGGTTTTTTTCAATCTCTTCCCTTCACTTTTCCTTGACACCTGTACTTATTACTTATTCAGCATTTCATTTATGTGCAATTTTAACAAATTATCCAAATTCTTAAGTTTGCTTTTTCATTTAAAAAAAAACATGTTTTATCCATGATTTAAAACTAGAGTAATTCTTTTATTATTTTTTTTTAAGTGTTAAATGGATATTTAATGTTTGTTTATGTTTCTTTCTTTCTTAAAAATAGGTAATAATTCACTTTCTTTCTTAAAAATATTTTAAAAGTATTTTTTAAAATTAGAGTAATTCATTTATTTCTATTTTTTAAAGTGTTAAATGGGTTGATAATGTTTGTTTATGTGTTTGTTTTAATTATGACCAATTTGTGAGGGGAAAATTTATGAGAATATGTGATAATCGTTCTCTAACTCGGAATCTTGGTACACGTGCCTTTGTTGATGTTAGAAAATGGGGCATCTAAATGGTGGAGGGAACTTGTTCCCTGTGATACCACCCAATACTTCCCTAGTTGGACATTAGAGTGTGCTTATGCAAAGTTTTTAAAGTTACCCAAAGAGGGTCATCCCCCTTAAAATTGTTTTCTTTATTTATAGTCTTGTATTGTAATGTGTAATGCAATTCTTTTCTATTTTATTATCTTTATACATTTCAACTTTTAATTTATTTATTATTTATGGAAAACTAACAATTTATGATGATGATTAACGTCCACTAAGACCTAATTGGTCTATTGGACCTTAAGACGGTAAGTGATTACTTGTGATTCTTTAGAATTTTGTTTCTTGTGCTCAAAAAACATTAAGAGAAGCTTTCCAAGATCACCATACTTTTGTTGAGTTAAGAGGTTAAGAAAGTTGGTAGTGTGATCAATATTTTGAAAATAAGATCTAATATGGGTATAGAATGGACAATCTAAGATAAAGTGCTTTTCATCTTCAACCTTATTAGTGTCACAAAGGTGACACACTCTTTCATCCCATGGCCTTTTAGGGATTTACCAACACCCAATTTCACTATGGAGCTCGTGAGAATTTGTTCTTATCTTAGTAATGCTTATTTTTTATTTACACTTGCAAAACATATAGATAATTTTGATCTTCTAGATTAGGGTTGATTACATCTTTATAATACCTTAATTTTATTTTTTCCACTTTTATCAAACCACATGTTTTCCTTAAATTTTGATTTGACATTTTTTTTAATAGTATCTTTATTCTGCAAAATGGTTTTTTCCGGGATTCCCCAATAGTTTAGCCAAGACTGGACGTCTTTATGCCATCTTCGATTGAGTCAATGGGGGTTATGACTTGATTTTGAAGCAATTCTAGGGAGCCTCTTGTCTTCCATGTTGTTTAACTTGTTCTTATACATTAGGTATCTAGTCATAGCCATGCTCTCAATGGGGGAGAGTCTTGTTTCTACGAGAAGGATGGGATAGTGCGTATTTCCTTTAATTTTGAGATTATAGGTTATAAAATTCTTTTGTATTTTCTCTATCTTTCTCGAGGATGCACAAGAGATATTACAACCCCAGACGTCACATCCATAAAGAATAACAGGTGTAACAAGAGTCTCAAAGAGTCTTCTTATCCCAACTCTAAAGATCAATTGATTTACAATTGTTTTCAAGTCCATAATAAGCTTTCCATCCCCCAATAATCATTTTCTTAATGTTATAGTTCCAATTGAGCTTGTGGTGAATATCAATTCCAAGATATTTGTATGAAGTCAGTTCCTCCAAGTTGTTGTTGTCATATACAAAGGTATCATAAGAGATCTTATTGGATTTAATAATCATGACCTTAGTCTTATCAAACAGACATACCCATATTGGAGAAAAAATCCTTGAGGATTCTTAGTTGGTTTTCAAGATCATGGGGACACCTTGTCATAAGAACAATATCATCAGCATGAAGAAGAATATTGATGACTATACCAGTGAGAGTAGGGCCGACACAACCTAATTTTTCCAAGCATTCTTCTAACTTGTCAATGTATATGCCAAAAAGGGTAGGGGACAAGGGACAACCTTGTTTGACTCTGATATTGTGCAGTTAATCTCTTTTGACCAGCCCTCAATGTTTTTAAAATTAGCAATAACGTTCTCATACATCCTTATTGCAACATCCCTCGACTCGAGAGGCACTTTGATCTCTTCCAACCTATTCCAAATTTTTTTCCTAGGAACCATGTCAAAATATTTTCTAAGGTCAACAAAACAACAAAAAATATGGTTTTTAGTATTGCGAAACTCCTTTGCAATGATCCTAAAGGCAAAAAGATGGTCAAAGGTACAAAGAATGGTCCTAAACTCGGCCTGGCCTATAATCACTTTTACCATTACTTTCTAGCCAAAGGCTAATCTTCTTTTCCAAAATAATTCCATAAAGCTTTCCTAAAATCAAGCTAATCATAATAGTTCTATAATTAGAGGGAATGTTTCTATCCCCATTTTTAAAAATAGGAACAATGAGGCTTTGTGTCTAGGGTTGAGGGAAGCCCTGCTTGACTTCTAAATTGAAGAGCTTATGTATGTGAGGGATAAGGATTGTCCCTCTAATTTTAAAAATTTCAGCTTGGTAGCCTTCAATGTCCTTAACTTTCCCATTTGTGAGTCGTTTAACCCTGAACTCTATGTCATCTAAAGAAAAAACTTCTTCCTTTGTAGGGACAATAGGAATAATGTCCATGGAATTAGGGAACTCATAAAGACTTTTAAGGTAGGAATTCTAGTCCCTTAAGGGAATCTTATTATTTTCTTTAGTATTGCATTTTAGAATTTGGCTCGAGAACTTCTTAGGATCCAACTTGTATAGTTGTGAAAGTTGCTCTTGCCTTTTATTGATATAGTATCTTTTTTTCCTTTTAATTAGGGCTTTGTACGTATTGATCTTATCGAGTTTTAAGGGCTCGTTAGAAGCATCCTTAATATCTTTCCTAGCAATTTTACATTTTTTATCATACCAAGGGTTGGTTGTTCTATTATTCTTTTTATAGGACACCTCGAAAGAGAACTTGTTAATAGAAGTGGAAAGGGTAGTTGTAAAATTATGATAGAGTTCTTTAATGTTGTCCTTATAAGTTAGGAGGTTTAATTTACTAGTAAATCCTTTAGGAAAATGTCAACTTTACTTTTGTCAAAGTGCAAATTTCTTTGATTGTCATAATTCTCTTCAATGGTGCTCCTATGCATGGAAATTTTAGAGTTAGGGTTAAAGGTTTATGATCAGAGTCAAGCTCATGGTCATTTAAAATGTCAAAAGTTTATATTTGGTTGGAAACGGGGGTTATTAGATATCACATAATCTACAACACTACTACCTAGCCCATGAATACATGTCATTTGGTTGGAGTTTGGCCACTTCATTACTCCATTGCAAATTATTAGGTCTTGAGAGATGCAAAGCTTGACCAACTGAGTACCGAACAAGTTCTCAATTAGGTCTTTAGAGCTTCTTTTGTAGCTATTAGATAAAACAAGGTCCTCATCTAGCCATAAATGATTATGGTTGGACTCATTACTTAAAAGAGTATCTTGTTTAGTTGCAGTCCTAGCATTAAAGTCTCCTAGTAGGAGGATATCACCTTTATTTTTCAAATTATCAAATATCTTGTTCTAAATTACTATAGGGACAATTTTTATTTAGATTATTTTTCTTATAAAAAGTAGAATTAATAGGTGCAAAATAACAAATTGCTATAAGTATCTTCTTAGCATTGGTGTCTAAAATTTCTATCCAAATGTATTGATTAAGAGGGTCAATCTTAAGAAGTTGAATGTGAAGAGAAATGTTATTTCCAATATAAAAAGCTATGCCTCCTATCCCTCTATGGTGGGATTTTTTGTTCCATGCCGACCACAAGACAAATCCTTCCATGCTAGGGACCTTAGACTCCTCATACACCCAATTTTTAGCTAGACATATAATATCAATATCACTCATGATCCAACTTATCATAGGACCTTTGCGCCATGGAAAGCCACCACAATTCCAAAAAAGGATCCCGAGTGTCCCAAATTCCTATGCATTATTATCATTTTGGTCTCTCTTTCTCTCTCTATATATATTAAATTTTATTTTATTTATAAATTTATTTGAATATTAAATCTTACTTTATTTATTATAATTAAAAATATCGATATTTTTATGATGTTATTTTTTTAATTTTTTATCTTAAATTTAAATTTTCTTAATAAAACCACGCACTATTATTGTATTGTTAATTTGTAATATTTTGTTTTACATTTCATATTATTTACTATTACTTTTAATTTTTATATATGATAATGTTAATTTGTAATATTTTATTTTACATCTAATATCATTTAGTATTACATTTAATTTTATAAAAGTACTATTATTTTATTTGTATTCATACAATATTTTATACATGGATGTATAAGGATTTAATAAAACATTTTAATATACCTGAATCATGTGTGATCCATAGAGCGATTGAGGATAGTTGGAACCGGGTAGCCATGGGAGTTATTAACCACGACCGTGAGTCACTGCAAATTTATTCCTCCATGGCTCACACCATGAGTGGAGTTATGATAATGCGCCTGGATGGGGAATTGGGCGAGCAAACTAGCTAGGCAGGGCATACCAGGAGGACGTAGTGGTCACTTCAGGCTTCAATGCAGGACCCGATGGTATTTTCAAGCTTCAATGGAGCAAAGAGGTGAAACCAGGCCTTTAATTGGGGGTCCCATTCCATTCCTTACCCGCCCTAGTGCATTCTTCTTTCTATGCTTCTCTAATATCATGAAAATTCGCGAACCATTGTTCTATACAACCTTTCTTCACGCACCAGAGGCATTCCCCCTGACTCCCTCATCTTCATTCCCCCTATTGGTGTCTCTGTTTCCCTCCATCAATCCCTGCATCTCCCCCCAGCCTCTATTTATTCCTTTCTCCACCTCCACATCACCTCAAGCATGCCTAGGGAGCGCGGAAAGCCCAAGAGGGGTGCTCGCAATAGCACCACCCTCTCTAGTGGAAACATGCTTACCCCCTCCCAAAGAGCGCTCATCACTCTTGTTTACAGCTTGTGACGCATCTCCTAGACGAAGAAATCGTCTCCTATCTAGTTCCATGGAGCCAACTCGGTAAAATTGGAGGCGACCTCCACTACTCACTACCCCTTGTCTCCACTTCTGCTTCATAGCCCGAGCAAGGTAAAAGAGGAGGCACCACCCTTGGGTGCGTGCCCCACTCTAGATACAAGCCTCTTTCCCCCCCCATCGTCAAGCCAAGCGACCCCTACTATGGCAATGAAAGATGCATGGTGGAGGAGGAGATTCCTCCAAGATGGCAACTGAAGAACAATGTAGGAACAACCGAAGCTATCACCACAGGGGCTGCCAA
The DNA here is from genome assembly GCA_010110895.2 of Picea sitchensis. NCBI lineage: Eukaryota > Viridiplantae > Streptophyta > Pinopsida > Pinales > Pinaceae > Picea > Picea sitchensis. The sequence continues at coordinate 101,669 of SNQJ01S0005772.1, forward strand.
CGAAGATAGAAAGGAGGATAAGGAACAACCACATCATTTTTCCAACCATCTCACAAAGGATCACCTCCAACTCCTCTTCAAGATAAGGAAAAAACATGATGACGAGGTGCACTCACAGAGCGTCCTTAGCCAATGGATGGATATCCTGTTCTGTGCACTCATAGATGCTCCAACGCACGCCAAATGCCCGACTTGCAGTCAACGATTCACCCCGGTCTACACAATACATGGTAGGCCCAACTGCAGATTAATGTCTCCAGGTTTCAGGTTTTTGTCTATTTCAATTGTAGAGTCATTGATCTAGCGTACCACGACAGCACGATAGATGAAATAAAAAAAATTATGAATATTTCTATGTAGTTCTAGTCATGGAAGCTCTGTGTACAACTAGCCTTAGTGGAAGGTTGCAGCACATGGTTTGCATATTTTTGTTTTCGCACACATACTATAATTTTTTGGATAAACACTTTAGCTACAGCAAGGCATGATGTGTGAATCTTTGAACATCAAGTAGCCACCTATTCTAGTTTACCTCATGTGGCAGAACAGGTGGCTAACACTTGTCACTGTATAGCTTATAGCCCTCATTAATGGCAGGTTCTACATTTTTATTTAAAAAAATAAAAATAAAAATAAAAACTTTTTAATATAATTCATAGTATCTATTAAATTTATACTATTTGGAATAAATTAAGATGTTATTAAATTTTTTATTAAATATAATCTTTATGATAACCTTAACATATTATTTTAAGTATAATGTTTAAAATAAACTTTTAAAGTATTGTTATAATTTATTAAATTAAATAATGTAATTTTTTTAAAAATGTTGTTGAATTTATTATTTTAATAAGAAATGTTAATAATAATAAAAATAATAAAAATTTCATAAATTTAAAATAATCCAAAAAAATTAATTTAATAACATTTTTTTTATTTAACAAACTTAAAAATATTATTTAATTAGTTTTAAATAAAATTAATTTTTTATGCTCTTCTAAAAAAAATTAAAAAATACATGGGATAACATTATAATATTTATTGAAGCTAAGTTACTTTTCTATAAAATTTGTATATTACTTTTCTATGCAATTTGTATAGATATTTATGAATGAAGAAGTGAAAAGGAATTGTATATAAGAAGTAGGGAGTAATTATTGAGATGAAAATTGAAAAGAAAAAAAATATAATTGAATTTATGATTTTGAATATTTATTTTAAAAATGTGTTTATTTTTATTTATTTTTAATTTATTTATAACATAATTTTTTTTAATTTTTTTATTTTTTTTAGAACGATTATGTTGTTTTAATCGGTTTGCTCGCAAGCCTGGAACATAAAGTTACATATCTGAAGGAGGTTGGTGACCTCTAACAGTGCTGCCAACCTCCTTATGAACGTCTTGGGAAACCCATCCCATTTGCTTCTTGAACTAATTCGAGTAAATGACAAAGATTGTATACATGAGTAAATTCTCACAAATTGTAAGCATAATAGAAGACAGAAGCAAAGCATTAAACCGAGGGGGATGAAAATTTCCCCTTAATGTAGGGGTCCACCTTTTTCTGAGAACCTAAAGAAATGTTGGAGGCCGCCTCCTTTTCTCTGCGCGCTTTATTGGTCTTTCGCCCTCGGGTAAGGGGTGGGGACGGAACTGAATTGTCTTCCGGTTCAGAAGTTTCCACCGAGACTGAAACATCCAGGCCTGCTGAGGCAGAAGGTTCCAGAGCTGAAACCTGAGTGTCTTTTGCTGCCGTTGTTTCTGGGGGGGCAAAGTCCGAAGGGCTTTCATCTGCCGGGGGATCATCCTTAACTGCTGCTGTTTCTGGGTCCAGGGCTTCGTCCTCCTTCAGCGCATCAAAGCTGTTTTTAGTTTCTAGAGTTGCTTCTGCCGTATGGGTGACCTTTGGGGCCTGGGCTAACGGATCCTTTCGCCTTGGCTGCCTTCGACGGTTAGTTACTGGCTGAAAATCATCATCTTTGACTGGTCCCGGCTCCTCAGAGGTTTTGGGACAGCTTCTTGCGAAATG
>SNQJ01S0005772.1:104119-118270 GCA_010110895.2 Picea sitchensis
TCCTCTGGATCTAGCTCCAGAGAAGGGATCTCCTCCATCTTCTTCACAAACTTGGACGAGAGAGAGGGCTTGGGTTTAGGTCCTGATGAGCGGGCTAACGATTTGAAAGCTTCCAAAGAGTCTTTTTCCATCTCGGCGGACGGAACTCGGGCCATTGGAGTAGGTGGCGACCTCGAGCGCAGAAGCGAAACGCATGCCAAACCCGCATGCAAGAGGGAACTGCAGCCCTGTGTTCTCCTGGTCGCTGCTCCACACGGCGGCGCGCCCCTGCAAACTCCAGAACGCGTGCAAGACTCGCACTGCTACTCCGGCCTTGGACCTGTAATCCTCGCCCCTGCAAACTCCAGATCGCCTCTGTAATCCTGTAATCCGTTGCTGCAATGAGTCGCGTCCCTGCAAAGGCCGAGGGCGGCTAGGGTTTAGACCCTAGCCGCGACCGCATTGCTCCGGCTCTCTCCATCCGCGAGTTTAATGCATATGAATATTTATAACATAATTTTTAATTTATGATGTTTATAATAGATTTTAAGTTATTATTATAATTTTGTTAAATTTGAATAATGTATTTTTTTAATATAATTAATTTTACTATTTTGATATTATAAAGTTTATGAAAGTATACATACTTTATTTCTTAGATTTGAACATTTGATCTCTTAAAAAGAAATACAGGTTTTTAACCATTAAACTCACTCTATATGATATATGTTAATTATAATAAAAATAATTAAAATTTTAAAATTTTAAAATAATTTACAAAATTTAATTTAAAAATAATTATTTATTTTATTTAATATATTCAAAATATTATTTGATTATTTTAAAATAAATTAAATCTAAATATATTAGACAACATTATAATATTTATTGAAACCAATATATTTTTATATGAAAATTATATTGTTTATGATAAACTTTAACATAGTATTATATTTTTTATTAAATACAATATTTCTTGATAGAGTTTTTTTATTAAATACAATATTTCTTGATAGAGTTTAAAGTATTGTTATAATTTTTTTAAAATTTAAATAATGATTTTTTTTTTTTAAATGTTGCTATTTTACTATTTTATTAATATATGTGAATAATAATAAAAATAATTAAAGTTTCATAAATTTAAAATAATTCAAATAAATTTAATTTAAAAAGTAATTTTTTATTTTATTTAATAAATTCAAAAATATAATTTTATTAGTTTTGAATAAATTAAAATTTTATACTATGAAAATATGGATTAGATAATCACAAGTTCAAATCCAGAGGGGATAGGGTATGTATATCTCCGTAGATTTTACCAGTCAAATTGTTGGGAGGAGAAGGGTCTCTTGTCCCACAAACAAGGAGGTCTCATACACCAATTTGGTGTGGCTTGGTCGAGACCTTAACAATAGATTATTATTATTATTATTATTATTATTATTATTGAAACCAAATTGCTATTTTCTATGCAATTTGTATAGATATTCATAAATATAAAAATGGAAAGAATTTATTGAGATGAAAATTCATAACAAATAAAATATGATTGAATTTGTGACTTGAATATTTATTTTAAAAGAAAATATATATTTTTATCATTTTAATTTATTTTTATGATAAACTTTAATTTATATTTTTATAAGACACTTAAGTTATTATTGATTTTACTATTTTAATAATATATTGTAATAATAAAAAAATAACTAAACTTAAAGAAATTTAAAATAATTTATAGAAATCTAATTTAAGAATAACTTTTAGTTGTATTTAAGAAATTCAAAAATATTGTTTAACTAGTTTAGAATAAATTAGACTTTCATACTATTAAAAAATGCATTAAACAACATTATAATATTAATTGAAATCAAAATATTCTTTTATGAAATTTGTATAGGTATTTAAGAATGAAGAAGTGGGAATAAATTATTGAATTGGCTGTTCAAGACCATAAGATATGATGGAGTTTTCAGCATAAGATTTGACATGTACATAAGTTTGGGGGGAACCAAATTGCAATAATTTGGTATTATAGACTTGAAGATTTCATAACTGGGAGCAATCAAGAGAAAAGTGCACCTACTCAATTTGTTGTTCTCACTAGAAAAAGTAAAGAAAATGCAAAGAGGCTAAATTTGGAATGTATATAGAGTATGCTATGTGAGTCTTCATATTTTTCTTCAATAAATTTATAAATTTTGATTTCTAGTTTACTATGTCAAGCATGCATAAATGTTTTATCTATTTTTTTGTAATTTTTCATATATAGCTATTGGTGTTCATATGGTTCGGCGCCCACACGACAAATTACCATTAATCCACTAGATGCTGGGGAAAAAAATGTAATCCACGTCAAAGCATTCAAGTTGGTTGTCAATGCCCCGGATGGGGTGACACGCGGCACTGTGGTGGTGACACTAGGATCAACACTAAGCTCGGGTTTAATTGTCGATGGCCGCCACCCACACATCCACATTTACGATGGTGGATGGCCATAGCAGAGGCCATACGACGGAGGGACTCCTCCCTCGCGCGACCATTTACACCCCCTGCGTACTCAGATTGAAAGAGGATATGGGAGGAAAGATGACTCTGGTGTCTGGTTATGTGTTTTCTTATGAGCTCGGGCAGAGCGGGACTGCTCCTTCTTTGGCTACGCTCTTCGCCTGGATGTTCACCACCTTTTCTTTGCACTCTGATAAGGATTTCCAGGGCTGTTTGTCTTTGCGTGTGCCAGGACAAAGTCAGTCTGCTCGCGCTTCGCACCTGCAACCGCTCTCATCCTGGACTTATAGCTTAGCACTGCAACTGCTTGGCACTTGCATTCACCCCCCGGATACAATGGCTAGAAAGCGAGGTAGGCCTCGCCCGGGTTCAGCCTGGGACGCTCATAAGGCGCAGCGGCGACAGAAGGAGTAATTAGAATGCGCTCTGGCTTTGGCGTCCTCCATTCTTTGGAAAAAGGCTCGGGCTGAGAGACAGGCGTTGCTCGACACTATTGCAGAACCGGGAGCTGGTTGTAGCAGGGAAGACACGACATTTAAGCCGAGCGACAAGAAGGAGGCTAAGACCGAGGATGTGTTTCCCACCTGCATCGTGGAGGAGGACCCATTTATGGGGGACCTCCCGATTGTTGAGAAGCCCCGTGCCATGGAGACGACCGGCGGGGAGGGTACCAAACGCGTTTTGGCTAGGGAAGACGACTTCCCCGGCTGCATTGTCGAAGAAATTCCCTGGTCGGGCGACTTGCAAGCTGCTGGTGCCAAGAAGACTGTGGATGCAGAGGTTGAAGCGGTGCAGAGGGAGCTCGCGGTTGGCATTGGTGAGGCAATGGAATTGAGGATTGCTCCCCCTAGTGTCTTGGGTGGCGGAATGCATGGCTCTCTCCTCAACGACGAGCACCTGGCTTTGGTGTTCGAGCTCCGAGGCCACATGTCGGACCTGGAACATAGGGCCCTCCTCATGGGCCAGCGCATGGACCTGCTCCTCGATGCGTTCTTCGATGCTCCAGCTCAGCGGAAGTGTCCCCTGTGCGCGCAGGCTTTTGTCATTCCGACGGGGACCACTTGGCAGACCGACGAAGGCGACAGGTCATCGGGTGCCTAGGTTTTTATAATTTCTTGGTTTTTAGTTTTATTGTGTAACTGTTTTATGTTCATCTGGACCATAAGCATCTGTCCTGGTTTCCGTCGGACAGGACAGATGCTACTTTCCTTTATGTATTATCATATAACTGCTATTTGCTCCCCACTTATGCTGGTTTTCGGATACCGACAACATTTTTGGTGACTTTAGCCATGCCACTGTATATTTTGCAAAGTTTTGTGCTAATCTAATATAGCAGGTACTACTCCTTTTTTATTTAAAAAAAAAAAGTTGGTTGTCAATGTCATTTTATCGTATGACGACTTCAACTCAGACCAGATGATGTTGTTATAACATACACTGCATGTAGGCATCTTGATAAATATAATGTTGTCTGCCATGGGACTGATGCAATTGGTAGGCCTTAGTCATTCAATTATGCACCACATTTTACCATGGATATACGAGTTAGTGTCTCACATTTGATTGAAAATGGTTTTAATGTTACGATGATATGGGAAAATTTCATATCAAACGTACAACATGAATTTGGTGAATTGTTCATAGGGATAACTCGAGATGCCTCAATGAAAAAACAATATATCTTAAACATTCACAATGATATTAAAAGGTTAGAATATGTGAAGAATGAAAGTGATCCAACAAGTGTGGAGTGTTGGTATAATGATTGTCCCGGTATATTTATTTTCTACCAAAAACAAGATGTTGTTCAAAACATCCCTTTTATAATAGACATACAAACAAAGTGGATGTGTTCAATGATGGTCAAACACTCACACGACAATGTTATATCAATGGATTCAACATTTATCACAAATAAATATGGGGTGAGTACATATTTATCATTAATCATATTAATTTATTTGTCATCATTTCAATGCTTGCAGTTTAAATATAAATATAATTATGTCTTGTTTTGAATGTAGTATCAAATTTACACATTGATGATTTTTTATGAACATCACAATGCGGTTCCAATAGCTTGGGTTATTTCATCATGCAATGCTATAGATGATATATGTAAATGGATGTCAGCACTATTTAGAGTTGGAGGCAATGAACGTTCAAATTGGCATGTTCGATCTTTCATCATAGAAGATGTTGTAGTTGAAATTGAGGCATTAAGGTGACGTGTTTATTTCTTTAGAAAAATTGAAATAATAATGTTTATATATATTCTCTTCTAATGTTATATCATTTCATGAGTTGGACCAACTCCACGATATTATTACGTGTATGGCATGTTCGTCGAGCATGGTTGAAGAACATCAGTAATAAAGTCAAAGGAAGGGAAAACAAATTTTATTTTTCATGCTTTAGGACATATCATGCACTTGTGTCAAGACGATGCATCTGTACAAAATGAATTTGCAAGGATATTTGAATATTTCAGCGAAGAAACAAATTTCTTGAAGTATTTTAAAACCACTTGGCTAGCCAATAATAAAATATATATAAAAAAATTAGCTAGATTCATGATTGTATTCTACAATGACATATTTACCGTTATTATTTTCCAGCTAATATATATATATATATATTTAATCCAGATATGTGGGAAAACACTTACATAATGTTTCCTCACTCTAATCAAGACACAAATAACACCAGTGAATCTTATCATGGGTATATATAAAAGGGTACTTAAATGAGAAAAACAATGCAAATCATAGACAGGTTGACTCGTTAATTCATGTGCTATTAACAAATGTTGAATTGTATTACATTCATATGCAATGTTTAAAATAAGTTGGTGTTATAGGACCTAGAAAATCCCTAGAACAATTGCATGCATCAAACTGTAGAGAAAAATGAATCCCTGATGAAGATTGTGTTGTTGATCCAAAAAGTAACAATGAATATCAAGTTCATAGCCAAAATATGGATACTCATGATACTTGGTATAATGTCATATAAAAGGGTCCGATCTACACTTTTGTGATTGCACCTGGGCATTAAATGGAAATTTTTGTAAGCATGTACTAAAAGTTGGTATGCTACTAAACAACAATATTTCAGGTGATCATATAATGTCAAATGTCACTACTTCTAGTACATAAAGTCCTAGACTTTTAGTTGATTTAAATGAAACACTTGTATTCAGTTTGGAAATCAAAACAAAGATTCTACCACTCGTCAATTATCCTCATAATGTCATTTTTCATAATGAAACAAACATTAATGCCATGGATAACAGTGCCACCTTGAGGTCGATGAAAGGATATATGTGATTTCATCGACTCATCAAGAGTTGAGGGAAATGTTAGCCATAATACCTCAAACTTTGGAGAGGGCATATGCATATAATAATTTGGTTAGCAAAGCACATCAACAGTATAATCAATGCGACAATCAAATGCTTTTCAATGAAACTCCATCCAAGATCATTAAGAAGAGATGACATAGTTTTATGAGTCCCCTCAATAAAAAATTACAATGTTGTCGCCAGTTACATTTAGGTAAGGATAGACAACAATTTCAAAGATTTAGGCGAGTTCGTGCAAAGAATAAAAGCATGGTTGAGAAATTGAAGTTATCTTCTGAAAAAGAAATAAATGTGGAGCATACATCTGATTTAGTGCAACATTCAATTCCACATGATATTGGTATGAAAATTTTAAATTATGTTTTGTTTTATATGAAATTCAATACAATATTAGCTTTGATCCAATAGTAAAAAATTTCCCTTTTTTATTGCTGCAGCTAAGGGATCCACACCTGGAAATTTTCAAATTTGTCGGCTTCGGTTATTTGTCGATGATGCAAACATACACAAAAGTTCAGAGATGTCAATAAGCAATTAATTTCATATTTAAAATTATGACATTTCGTCTCAGGTGAAAAACTTTAAAGTTCTTGGGAAACAATGAGAATGAATATTCTAAATTTATATAACTTTTTTTTATTTACTAGCATTATCAAATTAATTTTGTGAATGTTTCTTGATAGGAAGATACCCACCTATGGAATAGGGAAAAGTTGAAGTGATGTACTGATACTATTTTCAACTTCTCACATTATATAGAAGATAATTTTAGAATAATATACTACTGATATTATTATATGCCACTTGTATTTTTATTTAAGAAAATTATAACAAATACTTTATATTGTTTTGCAAAAGGTTTATTAGTTGTGGAACTCGATCATAAATTAGAGTATGATTCTATATTGATTTTGGATACAAATATGTGGCATTGTCAATAGTGAAATATTGGAAGTGAAATGAAATATAAAAAAAATGATAATTTTGATATTTTACTCACATGTCAACAATGCATTAAATGTCTCCATCATACTATGTTGTTGCTCTCTGTATGTTGCAATGTCTCATGTAATTCATATGTCTCATGTTATTGAAAAATCTCATGTACTTAGTGTGAATCAATATATATGAATAAGTGTGGTCCTTTGAAGTTCATTTCATCAATTAGAACATATTTAACATGTTTCATTTCTTCTTGATTTTTACCAATTGCTTGACCATGCAAAGACTGGAAACTTTTAATAGGAATTCGTAGGGTGGAGTGAATTGTTCTTACACATATGTTTAAAGTAGTAATGGTAGTAGGTGCAAGTATAAGTAATGATCTCTTTCGATTAGTGGATAGAGATAAAAAATATGTGCAATGCAGTATATAAGGCATGACTTGCCAATCACTATTATACCTTGAATAATCATTTTTAGCATGGTTTGATTTTATCCTTCATTCATATGATTGACAATGATAACAAAATCAAGGTTTTTTTTTGTTGACAAAGAATATGGACATGCAAATGTATTGGGATAATGGTCAATGACTACTCCCATTGATCAGGAAAACTATACAATTATATGTGCAAAGTTTTAGCCATTGACCAACCAAATTAACATCCTTGTAGTAACATAATCACTAATCATTGATGTAATTCATATTGATACACCATCAATTGAATCTATGTTAGGTGAAATTATATAGAACATTATGCTTTGAATGAGATCAATCACATTATGAGTTGGTGGAATGCTAATTTAAAGTGTAGAACAAAACAAATATGTATATGCATGCTTTCACATCTGCGCATATACAGTGAAGACGTTCATAAATGCACATTTATGGAAGCATTCATATACGGAAGACACCATTATGGAAGTGGCCAACTATAATGTCCCCACTTTGCGACATCATCAGAGTGTAGAGATTTATGATGACCAGAGTAGCCAGATGGATGTTATAGAGAGTACAGGGGTATTTGAGAGGCATTGTGGGGTCCAGCTTGTATCGATGATCATATTCCATCATTATGAGCCATTCTACACAGGTTGGATTTGGTTTCGTTGCATTCTGACGATTTCCATGATTTTGACTATTTTAAGCTATAAGTCAATGGAATTCACTGAAGAGGTCATTTTGGGCACATTACTTGGAGGAACCTCTCAGTGTAATAGCTCATTGGAATCAGAAGGAGAAACACTATAGGATGGGATGGCTAGAGGTGACTTTCAGTGACCAGGGAAGCCACAAGGAGAGATAAGGAGATTTTCAAAGGTAAAAAGGTTAATTAATTAATTAAAGTGATTTAATTAATTAATTAAATATTAATAAAATGAAAGTCACTTTGGAAGGACAAGGTGAGCCAAAAAGTATAAAGGAAAGGAAAGGGCCTCTTCTCATTCATTCATGTATGATCTTATTTTGATTTCCGGCTTCTCGCTAGTGAGCCCAATATTGGGGGTTTTGAGGGTTTTGACATAACAAACACTAGAGGACGATTCGGTGGTGAAAGATTCCACCTATCTTGTCCCAAGCTTGGTCTCAGAGATGCAATAGTCTCCCACACCATTATAGTTCCATATCTACTCAGTTGCAGGAGGATTCTNTGAGGATTCTATCACTTGGGTTTTCATTGTAGGGCCTTGGACATCAGATCTAGTGCTTTCTGAGATAGTTTTATGGCTCAGATTATTTCTTGAGCAGTGGGGCGAATTGAAGAGAAGGAGGGCGTTTTTGAGATCCAGATCTAGTCCGTTTGGACGGGTTACACTTCAGATCTGACCCTGAGACTTTACCTAGTGACTTGCAGTGTCCCGATATATATTTCTGGAGAGTTTCAGAGAATTTGGAGGCCTCCTTCAGTAGGGCCGAATTATCTAGGGTTTCAGTCATCCACTTGGGCACACCATTCAGTGGGGGATTTCATATCTACATAGATTGAGAGGGATCTTGGAGATTCGGTCACCTGGGTTCTTACCATCACCCGATCTATCAGTTGGCATATTTATTAGGGTGATTGGACACTTTTGGGGGTAGGGCCGAGTTATTGAGGGTTTCAACCTTCTATTGGAGCGTGGCATTCTTCAACTGGAGAGTTTGGCATTCAGATCTGCATGTATTGATCTTCATTTCTTATTCAGCCTTTGGAGGCATATTTTGTATTAGCGGGAGCATTTTGTAGCAGCTCTTATCTATTGTCTATCTTCTTGGCCATCCGTTGATCATTCTAGATCGGCATCTTCATTGTAGCAGGTTTCTCTATTTTATGAATAAAGAAGAATTGAGATGTTTTGTCTTGTCTATCTTATTGCATATGGTTGAGGTATGTTCCATGGTTATTGATTTCTGTTATTTGTTGCATACACACATATAAACACATCTAAAAGGTATATCAACAATGTGTTTGATGAAATACCTCACTCAGAAAAAGTTTTAAAAAGACACCAAAACAATGATGATCCTTGCATAATGGCTTGGGATCATTACAGTGGTATCAGAGCTTAAATCCTACAAACCTGAGGAGTCTTTCATAGGGATAAATGGATTTTTAGAAGGAAATGGAGATTGTTAACACGATTGAGGAGTGTGAGAGGGAATATGAAAGCCTAAATAATTTCAAAGGGATCATAACATTCCAATGTTTCCTATCCTATAAAAATCTTAGTTGGAATAAGAAGAAGATTGCACGTTGGCTCAAGAAGAGGGAGGAAATCAAAGCAGCCATTTGGGGTAACCCCACGTCCATTAGAAACCCCACACCCATTAGGAGCACGCAGCTTTGTTACAGTTTCAAGGTGCCTTTGGAAATAGATCATAGGTGTAGGGGTAAGGGTAAGAAGCACACTATTGAGGCACACCATGACAATGATGATGGGGTTTGTGTGGATGGAGCGACAGATGTTGATTCAGAGAAGTCGGATGATGACAATGACTCTTGCACATAGGCTAGTGATAGTGACTCTACCTCAGAGGATAGTGATGATGACTCTTGCACAGGGGTTAGTGATGCTTGCACGCTTGAGGAGGATGATGACCCTTGTGTAGTAGATAGGCAGCTGGATGGACAGGACGATAGCACTAGTGTCTCAGCAGACATATTACATACCATTGATGACCTTACGCCTCACCAGAGTTGTGACACTAGTGAGGAGTCACACGTGTTATCACTTAGAGATGATGAGCTACCTATGAGGGTCGTGACACATTTGTCACCCTTCCAGACACCCATGATAGCCATGTCACATGAGGAGATCAGTGGCATGTCAGATGTGATGGTTAAGACTATTGTGAGGGTTGCACACCATGGAAATGTAGATCCACCGATCCAGGAGGAGATACAGGGAGTACAAACAAGGGACCTTACATATACATATCAGGTAGAGGAGATTGAGTCACAGTTATTAGAGACTCCATTAGTTGAGTAGATTGCAGAGGTTGACAGGTTGATGGAGCATTTACTTCCAGGATTGGCCTGCAGTGATGAGGATGCACTCTTTAGTATTCAGTATGACCATAGCATGTGTCTAGACATAGCTATATGGGATCCAGGCACAGATGATAGTAGCAGGTTGAGTGCAGAGGAGGATACAACTTCTCACACTGGATACAGTATGACTCATAGGGAGCTAGCAGCTGAGGATGATGTGCAGTTATGTATGGGCAGACCTAGTGGCACAATAGATAGCAGGCAGTCCAACACTTTATCTTCTGCAGAGAGTGTTGTTAGCGATGGCACTAGTAGTGAGAGGCATGAGGGGGTACCTCAACATGACCATGATCAGGATCCACACCACTTAGCAGCACAATTGAGAGCCAGTGAGGCTATGATCATGGCAGCCGCCAGGCACATTGATGACAGGCAGGCACTGATGGCCGATTATTGTTGGAGGGCATCCATGGCACATGATAGCCTAGATGAGGCATTTTCCATAGGTGACTTTCACACTCTCTTAGAGAGAATGTCTGTGATGAGGTCAGAGTTCCAGTAGTTGTTGACAGATAGGGACTACCTACTGGTGATGAGCGAGATGTATTACCGAGCCTTGAGGGAGAAGGTGTTGGAGATGGTCCGACTCACTCAGGAGTTGGACAGCACTCGAGGATTCTTGGGAGGCACATAGACAACCCCTCAAGAATCAGAGTCTAGATTAGATGAGTCTCTTGAGGAGATTCATCAGAAATTCACTTCATTTATCCTAGTGGACACTTAGATTTATCATTCAGTCACATTTCTAGGAGATGTTGATGATCTAGTAGGGGAGCATCAGATGATGGATGACACTTCCATTTGTCTTCCGAGAGCGGTTGGCCTCCATGTAGAGGTTGATCTAGCAGTACGCCCAGGATCTATGAGACAACATGAGTCTATGGGGGGCGACAAGGGTATGCCGGAGCATATAGTGATGAGTGATAGCTCACAGAGACATGTCGAGATGTATGGTGGGCTTCATAGGGGTATAGTGCCTTGCAGGGAGGAGACACACCTAGGGGAGTGTGCAGGTGTCACTCCTTTGCAACAACACCTAGTTATGAGAGATCACTTTCACCATTTCAGTTGTTGCAGGGGAGATGAGAGATGGAGGTTGGTTGAGCAGCAGTTGGAGGAGTTACTTCCAATTGTACTGGATGGTGGAGATTCGGTGATGACCACAGGAGAGCATCGATCATGGATACCGATGGACGAGCTTCTGGTCGAATCCTTGGGATTGACCAAAGCATGTGACGCCTTCCAGTCCTACAGTCATATGTAGATATGTATGATATCCTTTTTTGACACATTTATCATTGACAACAACAAGAGAAGGATAGCAGATCAACACAAAGGGCTCCTGACAGTGATCAGTCTCACACAGGAGCAGTTAGAGGAGGTTGGAAGTGATAAACTTCCAACTTTACCATCGGATCCGAGGGTTCATTTGGCTAGCAGGATATTTGACTACATGATGATCAAGGTTGCACTAGAGAGTCACACACTCCACCTTGGGTTGGGTTGGAGTGGGTCTGCAGTTACTTGTCTTATGAGGGGAGACCTTTCCTTATGCTTGATCATCATGATAGGGCATGGAGATTTTTGGACAGGTACTTCTTCGATAAAGATACATTTACAGATACAGTTTCTGGACAACAGGTCCAGTGGTCGCAGGTGGTTCAGATTGAGGATCCAGGAGAGGAGGATTCAGGATGTATTCAGGGGGCAGATAGTCATGGTCAGAGTAGTGCGGTATCAACATGAGGATCTTCGACAGAGGTTAGCATGAGACCCAGGGATTGCAGGATTGAACAGTTCATTGACCGACAGGGGAGAGTGGACCATGGTAGGGGAAAGTTACTCTAACTTTCAATTGATCTTCAGTGTTGAGAGGAACGCATCGGTTGCGGGTGCCTCACAGAGGTCTTGCATCACCTCAGTCGGGCATCAGCATGTGCAATTGATGGAGGCCATGTGGATCTTGGTAGAGATTTGGAGGATGGAATCATTCTGTAAAGAGGCCATGTATCATGTGTAGGAGGTTCATAGGGTTGATATCTTTCAGGACTATGCATCGCAGAGTATTGCAGTTCATTTCCTGATATGGGATCCAGGGGGTGGAGTGTACTATTGTTCATCTTTGGATGGGTTCTACTATGTATCCCACAGATGGACATGGGATCCTGGTATTTTATTTGAGATGGTTTGGTTATTGCTTAAGGACAATCAATTTTCTAGCAGGGAGGACTGTAATGTCCCCACTTTGGGACATCATCACAGTGTAGAGATTTATGATGACCAGAGTAGCCAGATGGATGTCATAGCGAGTACAGGGGTATTTGAGAGGCATTGTGGGGTCCAACTTGTATCGATGATCATATTCCATCATTATGAGCCATTCCACACAGGTTGTCTTTTGTTTCGTTGCATTCTGACGATTTCCATGATTTTGACTATTTTAAGCTATAAGTCAATGGAATTCACTGAAGAGGTCATTTTGGGCACATTACTTGGAGGAACCTCTCAGTGTAATATCTCATTGGAATCATAAGGAGCAAAACTACAAGATGGGATGGCCAGAGGTGACTTTTAGTGGCGAGGGAAGCCACAAGGAGAGATAAGGAGCTTTTCAAAGGTAAAAAGGTTAATTAATTAATTAAAGTGATTTAATTAATTAATTAAATATTAATAAACCAAAAGTCACTTTGGAGGGACAAGGTGAGCCAAAAATTATAAAGGAAAGGCAAGGGCCTCTTCTCATTCATTCATGTATGAACTTATTTTGATTTCTGGGTTCTAGCTAGTGAGCCCAATATTGGGGGTTTTGAGGGTTTTGACATAACAAACGCTAGAGGACGATTCAGTGGTGAAAGATTCCACCTATCTTGTACCAAGCTTGGTATCAGAGATGCAATACTCTCCCACACCATTCTAGTTCTAGATCTACTTAGTTGCAAGAGGATTCTACATCAGTTTCATGTGCAGAGAGAGAGAGGGTGCACCAGTTGAGGGTTTCCAGCAAGAGGGCGCACCATCTTTGGAGAGAGATTCGTTGTAGGAGATTGGTAGGGACGTTGAGGATTCTATCACTTGGGTTTTCATTACAGGGCCTTGGACATTAGATCTAGCGCTTTCTGAGACAGTTTTATGGCTCAGATTATTTCTTGAGCAGTGGGGCGAATTGAAGAGAAGGAGGGCGTTTTTGAGATCTAGATCTAGTCCGTTTGGACGGGTTACACTTCAGATCTGACCCTGATACTTTACCTAGTGACTTGCAGTGTCCCGATCTATATTTCTAGAGAGTTTCAGAGTGTTTGGAGGCCTCCTTCAGCAGGGCCGAATTATCTAGGGTTTCAGTCATCCATTGGGGTGCACCATTCAGTGGGGGATTTCAGATCTACAGAGATTGAGAGGGATCTTAGAGATTCGGTCACCTGGGTTGTTCTTACCATCACCCGATCTATCAGTTGGCATATTTATTAGGGTTATTGGACACTTTTGGCAGAAGGGATGAGTTATTGAGGGTTTCAACCTTCTATTAGAGCGTGGCATTCTTCAGCTGGAGAGTTTGGCATTCATATCTGCTTGTATTGATCTTCATTTCTTATTCAGCCTTTGGAGGCATATTTTGTATTAGCAGGAGCATTTTGTAGCAACTCTTATCTATTGTCTATCTTCTTGGCCATCTGTTGAGCATCCTAGATCAACATCTTCATTGTAGCAGGTTTCTCTATTTTATGAATAAAGAAGAATTGAGATGTTTTGGCTTGTCTATCTTATTGCATATGGTTGAGGTATGTTCCATGGTTATCTCTTTATGTTATTTGCTGCATACACACATAT
>SNQJ01S0005772.1:131629-151700 GCA_010110895.2 Picea sitchensis
CATAGTTTAGATTTAAACCTTAAATTTTTGTGATGGACAACATTTTATTAGGGAATTTTTTTTTTCTTTTAAATTCTTATCACAGTGTTCATCCTAAGTCCGATTAGGTTCGTTCATTTATTAAAAAAATGCAACCTTCCCTTCAGGACGCACTAGGTGCTTCAAGGGTGCCACTCGCCTCTTGACTGACTTTGTAGACATCAAAACCCGTGGAGTCAAAACTCCGCTAGGTGAACTTGTGGGAGACTAAGGGCCTCTAAGGAATAAGGCCCCTGCCTTCTTGTGTGCCCCTTAGAATCATCGTGAGAGACTATCACAGTCTTCCCTCATGGCATCGTGGGTCCTCTTGAACTAGCTAAATGTTAACCTACAGTTCTAGCCATGATGGAAGTGCTAGTAGGTTGTGGCAGGGCTTCTATCCACACCTCTCCCGCAACATCTATGGTAGTCGTGCATTATCCCTTTACTCCACATGTGAGTTTGGTCGGCAAGCTATCGTTAGCCTATAACATCAAAAAATCATGTCAAAACATATCCATATCATATCATCTAATCAGATGCACTAAAATAACAGTAAAACAACCAAACCCCAATGGTACACTCCCTAACTCGATCAGGAGTCCAAGGGGTTCCATTGATGCCTCTGCATCCTCAAGGTCGAAAATCCTGCACACTCAGTAAAACCGAGTCAATAGCACCTATCTATGTCTAAGCGGTAAAAAAACATGTCATCATCCCATAATGCCTCATAATCAAAATCAAAAGTTTTAATAGCATAATAATCTGGATCACTTGCGAGCAAGTGTCCTCAAAGAATAATTTTTCTAAGTGCACCATAGCGGGATGTTACATACACCCCCTCTTGGCCTAAACTTCGTCCCGAAATTTCACAGTATAAGTGCCGAAATATTTTGTGTCACAGTATCATAATTCTATCTATCAAATAAAAATGGAAACTGTTGGCGCATATCATATGCATCCTCCCGAGTCGTCGAGTGCGGACTATAGTTTTCCCACTAGACCTTGACCCGATCTATCGTTCGACATCGTAGTTGTTGAACGCGATGATCTAAGATGTGGATCGGCTCAGCTGTGAGGGCCCCCTCGTCCGATACCAGCAAGAAACTCATGTCAATAACATGTGTAGGATCACTAATATAATGTTTCAAAATGGATACATGAAAAACATCGTGCATACGCCTCAAAGAATTAGGCAATGCTAGTTGATAAGCCACGTGCCCCTTTCTCTCCACAATCTTGAAAGGTCCCACGAACCTAGGAGAGAGTTTATCTCCCTTCCCAAACTTGATCGAACTCTTATGTGGTTTAACCTGCAAGAAGACTTGATCACCGACCTTGTAACTACGGTCGACATGGTGCGCATCGGCATAACTCTTCTATCGATCCTATGCTTATTTAATCATTTGTCTTATTGCTTGCATTTTCTCTTCCATTTCTTGGATTTCTTCTGGTCCCACCAGGACCCTATCCTCAAGTTGAACCCAACTCAAAGGCGTCCGACATGGTCGCCCATAAAGAAACTCGAAAGATGCCTTCTTAATCGTTCTTTGGTAACTGTTGTTGTAAGTGAAATCCACTAGTGGCAATAAATCATCACAATTCTTTTGTTGGTCCATCACGTACATGCACAACATGTCCTCCAAGGTCTGGTTCATTCATTCGGTATGCCCGTCAGCCTCCAGGTGATATGCAGTACTAAAGTTAAGTTGGGTTCCCGAGGCCCCTTGGAAACTTGTCCAAAATTGTCCAGTAAACACCAATCCTCGATCGGATATAATCCTCTTAGGCATGCCATGCATCCTCACAATATCACCGATGAAAAATCTAGCTATGTCAGGTGCTTCATACATCGTACACACATGAATAAAGTGAGCACTCTTCGTCAGAGTGTCTACTACTATGAAAATTGAGTCATGTATCCGTGTCGTCAATGGAAATCTAACAATAAAATCCATTGAAATAACCTCCCATTTTGATTCCAGAATAACGTGTTGTTGTAGTAATCCTGCTGGGTGTCTATGTTCAACCATTACCTGCTAACATTCTAGACATCTGGCCACACAGCTGACTATTTCTGCCTTCATTCCCTTCTAGAAGAATAAGGGTTTAAGGTCTGCCCTCATCTTCGTGACTCCCGGGTGAGCCATGTAAACTGCTCTATGAGCCTCGCTCAGGATCAACATACTCAACTCGTCGTTCAACGGTACATAGATATGATTTTAAACCTCAATAAACCATTGCTATCAAATGAAAATCCTTCAAATCATGGTATCGTCATTGTGTTTTGTCAGATAAAACCCTCTACCTCTTTGTACCAGTCGTCGTCACGCTGTAAAGTTACAATTTTTTCACGTAGATTCGTTTGAAGAGGTAGTATCGAAAAGATGCATGGTCTTCAACTCAATTCATCCGCCACTCAGTTCACTGTTCCTTTTATGTAAGTAATCTCGAAGTCGTACTCGCTAAGCAATTCCGACCAACATCGTTTTCGCGCGTTCAGGTTGCATTGCGTAAAGATGTGTTGTAGTCCACAGTGGCTAGTCTTTAGTTCGAATTTCCTTCCAACAAGGTAGTCTCTGCAAACCTTCAAGGCATACATGATGGCTAACAACTCCAAATTGTGCGTCACATAGTTGTCCTCATGCCTTCTCAGTTTCCTCGAAATGTAAGCGATTACTCATCTGTCTTGCATCAAGACCCTGCCTAAGCCTTCGTTGGATGCGTCAGTGCATACCAAGAAGTTTGCATCCATGTCAGGGACCTTTAGTATCAATGTTGTTTTCAACAATTCCTTGAGCCTCTAAAATGCTTCCGCACATTTCTTGGTCCAAACAAACTTCTTGTTCTTCTTCTGCAACTCTGTGATCGATGTTTCTATCTTTGAAAAACC
The DNA here is from genome assembly GCA_010110895.2 of Picea sitchensis. Classification (NCBI taxonomy): domain Eukaryota; kingdom Viridiplantae; phylum Streptophyta; class Pinopsida; order Pinales; family Pinaceae; genus Picea; species Picea sitchensis. Next base: position 134,541 of record SNQJ01S0005772.1, read on the forward strand.
CTCGACGAACCGTCGATAGTATCCTACTAAACCCATGAAGCTATGCACTTCCGGGACATACGTCGGTGTAGGCCATTCCATAATAGCCTCGACCTTTGCTGGATCCACAACGATGCCTTCGCCAGAGATGACATGCCCTAAGTAGTGAATCTTCGATTGATAAAAAGAGCATTTGGACAACTTCCCATACAATTTGTGCTCTTGCAGACGCTGTAGTACCAAGCGCAAGTTCTCATCATGCTCCTCTATCATCAATGAGTAGATCAAAATATCATCAATGAATACTTGGATGAACTTGTCCAAATACTCACGGAACACCCCATTCATCAAACTCATAAATACCCCTGGGGCATTTGTTAGTCCAAATGGTAAAATAGTAAACTTGTAATGCCCAAACCTCATATTAAAGGTGGTCTTAGGGACATCATCTTCCTTAATCTGTAATTGGTGATACCCTGATCGAAAATCGATATTTGAGAAAACCGTTGTGCCCTTCATTTGATCAAACAAATCATCAATTCTCGGCAACGAATACTGATTCTTGACAATGGCCTTATTCAATTGATGGTATTCAATGCAAAGCCTCCATGACCCATCCTTCTCTTTTATGAAAATAATAGGTGCACCCAATGGTGACACATTAGGATGTATCAGTCCCAGGTCCAACAACTCCTTCAGTTGCATTTTCAACTCTTGTAACTCTGGGGTGGACATCCGATAGGGAGTTCTTGCTATCGGTTCAGTCCTTGGTTTTAGGTCTATGGTAAACTCCAATTCACTATCCGGTGGCATCCCAGGTAACTCCTTCGGAAATACGTCCGCAAACTCTCTCACCACTGAAAGGTGTTCTAGACCTTCTGCTACTCCCTTCTCGTTTGGCGCAAGGATCGCATAAAGCTTCCACCCCTTGTGCATGCTCTTTCGAAGTTGCAAGGAAGAGATGAACCTCAGGGAAGCTTCCTCGTTCTAGCCTACAATCACACGTCTCTGTCCCTTATCATCGACCAAGCTTAACCATTTCATCTTACAGTTGAGTATCGCCTCATGCAATTCCAACCAATCCATAATAATGACGATGTCATAAGATCCTAAGATCATGACGTATAGGTTGGCCCTAGTGAAAAACTCTCCCAAGTTAAGGGTACATCACGTAACCTTTCCTCCAACCTTTTGTTTGGCTCCCGAGGACATTTCTATGAAGCTAAACTCATCCTGTTTGATTACCTTTACCTTAATCCTTTTTAGCACTACATCGGAGATGAAACTCTCAGTAGCACTGGGATCTATCAAAATACTAAGGGTTTGGTCAACGACGATACCTGTTGTCTCGTGCACAGTCGACTGATCCTCTGCCTGACGGTTATTCACTACTGCATGAATCCGATGGGCCTTGCCCATATCTCCCATGGTAGTAGGTACAGCTGATCCGGACGCTTTAGTCCTCTCCACAGGGCAGTTGCGCTGGTAGTGTGGCTCCCCACACATCCAACACCCCTTCTTCGGCCCAATAGTCCTGGTACCCGAAGTAGAAGATGACAACCCACTGGACTGGAATCCTTGTCTATTCTACTGAATAGGCCTAAACTATTGTTGTTGTGGTCGACGCTGCTATTGATGTTGTAGTCCCCGATAAGGTGTCTGTTGTTGAGGCGTCAGTCATCGAGGTGTAGTGGAAGTGGATCCCCTATGGAAGCCATGATATCCCAACGTATGTCTGGCTAGTGTCTGATGTTGTTGTGCTCTAGATGACACCTACCCTGCTGGTCTCACTAGAGTCCTGGTTTGACCCCCACTGATAAGCTCCTCTTCTACTATGAGGGCCTTCTAGACGACATCATGCAAGGTTTGAGGTATCAAAATCTTGACCTTTGCATGTATGTTGTCCTTAAGGCCGAGCATGAACCTGTTGACCTTAAGTTTCTCAGTGTTAAGGTGTGGAGCATACCAGAGCAACTCCATAAAATGGTCCTTGTACTCAGGCACCATATGGCTGCCTTCTCATAAGGTGTTGAACTCGTTGAGTTGACGCTCAATGAATTCCTCTGAAAGGTATCTTTCTTGGAACCGTTCCTCGAACAGTTCCCATGACACATCTTCGACGACCATGTTCAGCTGTAGTAGGAGAGTCTCCCACCATATAAGAGCACTACCTTTCAGTTGGAATACCACCATGAAAACCTTCATGTTGGAGGTATAATCGCGAAGTGCAAAGCACATCGCCATATTCTCCAACCATGCCTCGGCGGCTACGTCGTCCGAGGCACCAAAGAACTCAGGAAATTTGACTTTCTCGAATTCACGATGAATGCTACTAGTATCGACTAGAGTGCTCGACGAAACCTCAGGGGGTGCCAGTGCCCTAGCCTCATCTCTATCCAAACGGTTGATCAGTGCCTCAGACATGCGCTGAAAAGATCTCATCATTCCAGCCACATCACGAACTGCTATATGCTCCTGTCTGACAACCTGGTCGTCTCCCTGGGGGTTAGATCCCTTAGGCATGGATGGTACTAGAGGCATCGCGCCTCCTCCCCTAGCACCCAATCATCTACCTCCACGACATCCTCTAACCATGATTACTTGCACAAATACAAGTCAATTTAATTAGCAACAATATAATCAAATCATATTAACGAAAGCTGCAGCGATCCCAAGTCGCGGGTTGAACCCGATCTGATACCACATGTGGCGTCCCCATCCAGTACTACTCCTACGATGTACATCTGGTAAAAGCATGCTAATTTTTTTTTTTTTTTGTGTGTGTGTGAAGGAAGGTAATAATGACATTATACTCAACATCGTAATACGACGACGAACACAATGCATGCAAATCATGCAACAACAACATAAAGGCCTAACATAAAATCACATCAAGCACCTGGAAGTAATGTAAGACATTCAACCGACGAAGAATAAGAATGACTACTCGCCTGTCCTAGCCTACAATGGTTAGGACCTCCAATACACATAAGCAATGCTCAAGCCCAGGTTCCCATCAATTTCGACCATTTAAGGTCTTAAGGTTGGTGACTGTTCTGAGGAACAAGGAGGTGTCTACATCCCACCCGACACAAGCAGACCAAGCCCACTAAGCTAAGGAAAATCATTAATTATAATAAACAACAACACCCTCAATAGAAAGCGTAAGCTAAGAATGATTTCATCAAAAACCCAACCATTAATCAAGGCTAAATAGTCAATATCTACGATCCTTTTTAACATTAGTTACCATTCAATAAGGGCATATCTAATTTACAATTAGTCATTAATGCACCCTCTAAATCAACGTTAATTACAATCAATTTAGCACGTCTAAGTAACTGATACTATATCTATAAATGATAAATACAATGTATCCTCAATTATAGATCAAATTAGCAAGTCTAGAATTTGCAATTTAGTCATTACTGACCAATCAAATTTTAATCATTATTACAATCCATTTGGGCAATTCTAAATTAATCCAAATCTCAATATACTAGCCATTGACATTAAATAAAAACATTAACTAAAATAATGTAGAATGCTACTATTAAACAATGATGCACAAATTAATCTCAACATGTCATCTAATTCTAAATTAATCCAAATCTCAATCTACTAGCCATTAACACTAAATAACAACATTAACTATATTAATGTAGAATTCTACCATTAAACACTTATGAAAATTTTAATCTCAACATGTCATCTAGCTATATTGACCGAACTAAAAATGGCAAGCTGTCAATAAAATTAAAGAAATCTACTGGGACAAGACAAGGTCTTTAAAGCAAGGCAATTTCCAAGCTGTTGGTTAGTTGTACAAGGAAGGTACCGAAATTAGGTAAAGCAGTCTAGTCACATGGTGGATTCAATTAATATAAGGAAGACTAAGCTAAACACATCACACAAAGGGTTTTCCACTAACTAGGGGCACTATCGACGCTGGCGTCCCATCCATATTTACTGCCAAATCTACTATCGATGGTAAATACTTACGTTGAGATCCTCATGAAGTTGCTACACAGCATTGATAGCACTACTTGCTTACATTAAGACAATAGACATTTTAGGAATTGTGCATAACATGCATCCAGTGAAAATCGCCACTGTTCACGCATGCACCCACCTAGCATGTAATTCACAACCCAACATCCAGGCACACGAAAATGAAAACACAAGAAGGTAGATCGTATTGACATAGGAAAAAAAAGTAAAAACGCAGAGCAGAAATCGTGGAATAATGCCGTCTTAAAAGCCTGTAGCTCTGATCCGTAAATGGGAATCGATGCACTGTTGGTCACATTCATAGTAATTGGTTTCATAATGTGCATAGAGTATGTCCGTTGCATTACATCAACTAGCACAGCCGCTAACACGCGGTTGGTGAATGCCGAAAGACTTACGGTGGACGGCGGATAAAAAAAACTCTCCCGTTAAAAAAACTCAGTAAAAACTCTAGCTCATGCATCAAGAGAATCCTCCACATCTCAACCACGTAACCTCTACTGACAAAGGGATGAAAAATAATTAAACTTGGCAATCATATGATGTTACAGTAACTTCTTAATATGATTAGATAAATGTTAAAAAGTAAACAGGTTAATGGATGCATTTATAAATGCAAAGAAGTTATCAACAATAAATCTGACCCATTGATTTTGGAGGATGACTAAGAATATGCCAGCATCTTCAATGCATATCCATTAGATTAGAATTTAAGATTAAAATATCATTAATTGTGCCCATCTCTAATAGGTATATGCCTTTCGTCTTAATTACAAGTTACATTCGTAGAGGAATTTGGTATTCCATAACACTGTCTGAGTAAATTGTATTCCATAAAGAAGAGAAGTTGGTATTATAGCAAGGTTGTGGTTACCAAAAGCAACAGTAATTACAATGCAGGAAGACATAATTGAATTTTAAATAATTGCAATATTAATTACAATGCTTTCAACGTAGGAATGGACAATTACGATTTCGTCGGCTTAAGAAACATATAACAAGGCCCTGCTTATTAATTGAGCGTGTAATAAAGAAGTCAACCAAAATTATGAAACATTTGTTGTGCACATCCTAAGATCGTGACCAGAACACCACCATCATTGGGCATAAGCTACACCCTTCCATTCGCATGGTCGGTCTTGAAACCACGAACATCATGACACTAAAATAAGAAGTGGAGATATAAGGAAATATCGCAATACCATTAACTTAGCAAGGAAAAACGATGACACTAACAATTACTGGATAAAGGCGAAGTGGCAAACACACAGTAAGCAAAGTCGAGCAATTTTCTAACAAAAATCGCAATCAATGGGGTGATATCGCAGTCAAAATTAAGTGAGGTCTGAGGGGAAAATGTTGACTGGAAGCAGATAAGATCGATCACTGTTGACACCGATTAAAATAGCCGTAAAAATTTGTTTTGAATATATAATGAAATCGGGCAAGTTCTGAGTGAAGAAGTAGGAAAAATAAATAACAAAAACAATGTCCGAAAGTTGATTGCAGTCTCTAGTAAGCAAGGAAAATAAAAGAGTCTGTCATACAATCTCTCACCACCAATAAATGATTCCAATTCACAGTCATGATTATATATATATATATATATAGATATATTTAAAACAACACCTTAATCCAAACAAACATCGCTGAGAATTCTCCATTAAGAGGTGGGAACTGTCAATGAAATCTCAGAGGATAAAATATAAACAATACACAGAGGGTAACTGCTCAGAAGAAGATAAATCAAGGCAGAAAAATTCAGTCACAAGAAGCGTAAAACCAACCGCTTAGCCACGATCCAATCAACGTAGAAAATCCCATCACAAGAAAGCGCAATGACCATCACTCAACCATGAGCAATCAACAGGGTAGATGGTAGGCAAGAACGTCCATCGCTCACTATCCTCACACAGAAAAGAAGGGCGTTGAGATCCATATGCCTATTAACGCCAAAGCGACGACCATAGATCAGGATCCTTGCCAACTACTCAGGCGAGGACTGATGAGCTAGGGGCGAAGGGAAAAACAACCAATATGGTCACAATCAACACCATAGGGTGATCAAGGCATGCGGGAAAAGAAGGCCATGGGAGTCAATCATTCAATTGGCTAGGCTATGAAAGAAATATAGTCATCAATCTAAACATTTAGTTTACTTACTCCGTTAAACACTCTACCATACTAAAATAAAGAGAGCGTATTGTTTCCTGATCGCCCATTCTGAGTGACATCTGATGCGCTCCGCGCAACTTCCGCTTGTCGACCGACGAGACTTCACTGGTGCCTCCCAACCAATGCTAGGGGTACTCTTCTTCCCCCTTAGCCCCCCGAGCCGCAAAGGGGCCACACATACACTATCCAGAGATTTCGACTAGCTCCAATCTCACCTTGTAGGGCCAAGCTATCGCTCCTCACCTAGCTAGGTATCCCAACTCCCACAAGTTAAATCAGTCATGTAGATAATTATGTAGTGTAACGTTACACAAACAGAAGATCCCCCTACCTCCATCTCCTCCCTTCATTATATAGAGTTTCGTGGTTCCTTACTTTCCAAAAGTCATGTTTAGTTCAGTTTTTAAAATTTAATTCCTAAAAATTCCTCCTTGTACAAGTGTCACCCATCCCCTTCATTCCTCCATAAATTAATTTATTTAATTAATTAATTATCTTTATTTCCCTCACCCACCTAGAGTTACTCCTAGAATCACTCCTAGGTGTCCCCAAATTCTCTTACAGGTTTTAATGGTTTTCCCTATTATTAAATTACTGGTTCAGTTTAAATTAGAAAGCTCTTAAATGGTAGATACTTTTCTAAGTTTGACTTTCTGCTTTTTCCCTTATGTTCCCCTTTTTCCCTTTTTATGTTTACTTCTTTTCCTAGTTTCCTAAATTTTTAGATTTTTCCCTCTTTCCCCTTTTTGTTAGAACTCAAAAAGGCAGGTGTGGGTTTTAACCCTTTTTCTATTTTAGCTAATATAATTTAAATTATTAAAAATAATAAAAGAGTTAATTCCCTCTTTTAAATTTTATTCCATCAGATTTTTTTTATGAATAAATTAAATTTCTTACTCCCTTCGTGTTACAAGATTTAACAAAGATCATACTCTTTATTTAGGTTGTTTTTATTTTTATTATATATATATATATATATATATATATATATATAGATAGATAGATAGATAGATAGATAGATAGATAGATAGATAAAATTTTACCACTAGCATAGTTTAGACATAAACCTTAAATTTTTGTGATGGGTGACATTTTATTAGGGAAAATATTTTTTTTTTATTTTAAATTCTTATCACAATGTTCATCCCAAGGCCGACTATTTTCGTTCATTTATCAAAACAACGCGACATGCCCTTCAGGACACACTATGTGCTCCAAGGGTGCCACTCGCCCTATTCTACTTCCCCTGCACGATGTGCCCTTCAGGACGCACTACGTGCTCCAAGGGTGCCACTCGCCTCTTGACTGACTTGGTGGACATCAAAACCCCTGGAGTCAATACTCCGCTAGGTGAACTTGTGGGAGACGAAGGGCCTCTAAGGAATAAGTCCCCCGCCTTATTATGTGCCCTTTAGAATCATCACGAGCGACTATCGCAGTCTGCCCTCATGACATCGTGGATACTCTCGAACTAGGTAAACGTTAACCTACAGTTCGAGCCACGGTGGGAGTGCTAGTAGGATGTGGCAGGGATACTGTCCACACCTCTCCCTCAACATCTTTGGTAGTCATGTGTGACCCTTTTACTCCACATGTGAGTTTGGTCGACAAGCTATCGTCAGCCTGCATCATCAACAAATCATGTCAAGAACATATCCATATCATATCATCTAATCAGATGCACTCAAATTATAATAAAACAACCAAACCCTAATGGTACACTCCCTGACTCGATCCAGAGTCCAAGGGGTTCCATCGATGCCTCTACATCCTCAAGGTCCAAAATCTTGCACACTCAGTAAAACCGAGTCAATAGCACATGTCTATGTCGAGGTAGTAAAACAACATATCATCATCCCATAATGCCTCATAATCAAAATCAAAAGTTTTAATAGTATAATAATCCAGATCACTTGCAAGCAAGTGTCCTCAAAGAATAAGTTCGATCAGTGCACCAGAGTGGGATGTTACATATGCATCGTCCATATATGCGCATTTACAGAATCTCTCATCCATATATGCGTCATCTGTATATGCACATATACAAAAGCATGCATATACGAAAGCCACCTTTTGTAAATGCGTATTTCATATATGCGTGCTTCCATATATGCCCATATATAGAACTTGTCATCCATAAATGCATATTTACGGAAGTCAACCTACATATATGCATGATTCCGTATATGCACAAATACGCTGACCACTTCCATAAATGCATATTTATGGAAGCATACATATGCGAAAGACTCCATTATGGAAGTGGATAGCTTCCATATATGCGTCATCCATATTTGCACATTTATGGAATCCGTCGTTCATATATGCATCTTCGATATATGTGCATACATGAAAGCGTGCATATACGGAAGCCACCTTCCATAAATGCCACTTTTGTATATGAATGATTCCATATATGTGCATATACAGAAATTGTCCTCCGTAAATATGGACAATGCATGTATGGACAAATCATATATAAAAGGTGCATATACAAAACAAATTTACGGTAATCCAAATGCATCTTCCATATATGCGCATTTAAGGAAGTTGTCATCTATAAATGCACATTTATATGAAAGCGTGCATATATAGAAGGTGCATATACAGAAGAATGAATATACAGAACGTGCATATACAGAAGAAGTTTATGGTAACCCAAATGCATCTTCCGTATATGCGTGCTCCCATATATGCACATTTAAGGAAGTTGTCGTCTGTAAATGCACATTTATACATGCATTTATATGCATCATCCATATATGCACATATATGAAAGTGCGCATATATGGAAGACACCATTATGGAATTAGCTAGTTTCTGTATATGCATATTTACGGAAGCCATCGTCCGTATATGCGTTGTTCGTATATGCACATATACAAAATCGCGCATATACGAAAGGTGCATATACAAACGACGCATATACAAAAGGTGCATATATGAACGTTGCATATATGAAAGGTGCATTTATAAAAGAAATTTATGGTAATCCAAATGCATCTTCCATATATGCGTGCATCGGATATGTGCATTTAAGGAAGTTGTCGTCTGTAAATGTACATTTATACGGAAGAATGCATATGTGAAAGTTTCATATACATACGACGCATATACGAAAGGTGCATATATGCATCGTCCATATATGAACATATATGGAAGCGCACATATATAGAAGGTGCATATATAGAAGACTCATATATGGAAAGTGCATATTCAATATATCCGTGTTTATGGGGTGGGTATATGCATTGTCAATTCATATATGTGCATATACGAAAGAATGCATATATGGAAGATGCCATTATGGAAGTGGACAACTTCCATATATGCATCGTCAATATATGTGCATTTATGGAATCCATCATTCATATATGGGTCGTCTTTATATGCACATATACGGAAGCGCGCATATACAAAAGGTGCATATACAAAATAAATTTACGATAATCCTAATGCATCTTCCATATATACATGCATCCATATATGCAAATTTAAGGAAGTTTTCATTTGTAAATGAACATTTATATAAAAGCGCTCATATACAAAAGGTACATATATGAACAATGCATATAGGGAAGGTGCATACATGCATCATCCGTATATGCACATATACGGAAGCCCTCATATACTGAAGGTGCATATATGGACGTCACATATATGGAAGGTGCATATATAATATATGCGCATTTATGGGGTGAGTATATGCATCGTCAATTCATATATGTGCATTTTTGCATCGTTGAGCATATACAGAAGCGTGCATATACGGAATACGCCATTATGGAAGTGGCCAACTTCTGTATATGCATTGTCAATATATGAGCATTTACGGAATCCGTAGTTCATACAAAATAAATTTATGATAATCCAAATACATATTCCATATATGCGTGCATCCATTTATGTGCATTTAAGGAAGTTACCATTTGTGAATGCACATTTATACGAAATCACGCTTATACAGAAGGTTCATTTATGAACGATGCATATACAAAAGGTTCATATATGCGTCGTCCGTATATGCACATATACGGAAAAGAGCATATACGGAAGGTGCATATCTGGATGATGCATATATGGAAGGTGCATATACAATATATGCACATTTATGGGGTGAGTATATGCATCGTCAATTTGCATACACGCATTTTTACATACTCATTCGTATATGCGCATATACAGAATACACCATTATGGAAGTGTCCACCTTCCATATATGCATCGTCAATATATGCACATTTAAAGAGTCTGTCATACGTATATCCTTTGTTTGTATATTCGCATACAGAAACGTGCATATATGGAAGGTGCATATATGGATGACGCATATATGGAAGGTGAATATTCAAAAGAAATTTATGGTAATCCAAGTGCATCTTCCCTATATGTGTGCATCTATATATGCACATTTAAGGAATTTGTCGTCCATAAATTGAATTTATACGAAAGAGCACATATACGAAAGGCACATTTACGAACGATGCATATACGGATGGCGCATATATGCGTCATCTGTATATGCACATATACAAAAGAGAGCATATTTGCATCGTCCTTATATGCACATATACGGAAGCACACACATATAGAAGCGTGCATATACAGAAGGTGCATATATGAATGACGCATATATGGAAGGGACATATACAATATATGCACATTTATGGGGTGAGTATATGCATCGCCAATTCTTATACGTGCATTTTTGCATCTTCATTCATATATGCGCATATACGGAAGCGAGCATATATGGAAGACGCTATTATGGAAGTGGCCAACTTCCGTATATGCATCATCAATATATGCGCATTTATAGAATATGTCATCCGTATATGCATCGTATGTATATGCACATATACAGAATGACGCATATAAGGAATATGCATAGACAAATGACGCATATAAGAAAGGTTCATATATAAAAGAAATTTATGTTAATCCAAATGCATCATCCGTATATGAGTGATTCCATATATGCACATTTAGGGAAGTTGTCATCCGTAAATGCACATTTATACGTGCATTTATAGGTGTCATTCATATATGCACATATATGGAAGCTTGCATATACGGAAGATGCCATTGTGGAAGTGGTCAGCTTCTGTATATGAGTCGTCAATATATGTGCATTTACAAAATCCGTCGTCCGTATATGCACATATACAGAAGCGTGCATATACAGAAGGTGCATATATGGACGACGCATATATGGAAGTTTCATATAAAATATACTTGAGCATTTATGGTGTGATTATATGCATATACAATATATACAATTTATGGGGTGAGTATATGCATCGTCAATACAGACAGATTTACAGAATCTATCGTCCGTATATGCATCGCCCATATATGCACATATACGAAAGCACGCATATACGGAAGGTGCATATATGGACGATGCATATACAAAAGGTGCATATACAAAATAAATTTACGGTAATCCAAATTCATCTTTCATATATGCGTGCATCCATATATGCGCATTTAAGGAAGTTGTTGTCCATAAATTCACATTTATATCAAAGCACGCATATATAAAAGGTGCATATATAGAAGAAATTTACGATAATCCAAATGCATCTTTTGTATATGCATGCTTCCATAAATGCACATTTAAGGAATTTTTCATCCTTAAATTCACATTTATACGTGCATTTATATGCATTGTTTGTATATGCGCATATACGAAAGCATGCATATATAGAAGACACCATTATGGAAGTGGATAGCTTTCCTATATGCACATTTATGGAAGTTGTCATTTGTATATTCATCCTCCGTATATATGGAAGCGCACATACATGAAAGGTACATATATGGATGACGCAAATACAAAATGTGCATATACAGAAGAAATTTACGGTAATCCGAATGCATATTCCATGTATGTGTGCTTCCATATATGCGCATTTAAGGAAGTTTTCATCATTAAATGCACATTTATACATGCATTTATATGCGTCGTCCGTATGTGTGCATATACGAAAGCGCGCATATATAGAAGGTGCATATATGAAACCCCGCATATACGCATGCTTCCATATATGTGTGTTTCCATATATGCGCATATATAGAAGCGCGCATATATGGAAAGTGCATATAGGGATGATGCATATGGGGAAGGTGCATATACAAAAGATATTTATGGTATTCCAAATGCATCTTCCGTATATATGTGCTTCCATATATTCACATTTAAGGAAGTTGTCCGTAAATGAAAATTTATATGCGCATTTATATGTGTCATCTGTATATGTGCATATACAGAAGCACACATATACAAAATATTCCATTATGGAAGTGGCCAGCTTCCATATATGCATAGTCCACATATGTGCATTTACGGAATCCATCGTCCATATATGCAAATATACAGAAGAGCGCATATATGGAAGGTGCATATACATACAACGCATACACGGAAGGTGTATATACATAAGAAATTTACGGTAATCCAAATGTATCTTCCATATATGCATGCATCCATGTATGTGCATTTAAGGAAGTTTTTGTTCGTAAATGAACATTTATATGGAAGCGCACATATATGGAAGGTGCATATATGAATGATGCATATATAGAAGGTTCATATACGGAAGAAATTTATGGTAATCCAAATGCATCTTTCATATATTTGTCCTTCCATATATCCACATTTAAGAAAGTTTTCATCCATAAATGCACATTTATATGCCCATTTATATGTGTCATCCATATATGGACATATACGGAAGCACGCAAATACAGAAGAAACCATTATGGAAATGGTTAGCTCGATTATATGCTCATTTATGTAAGTTGTCGTTTGTATATGTGTCCTCTATATATGCACATATACGGAACCGCGCATATATGAAAGGTGAATATATGGACGACATATATAGCGAAGGTGCATATATGGAAGAAATTTACGGTAATCCAAATACATCTTCCATATATGTACATTTAAGGAAGTTGTCGTCTGTAAATGTACATTTATAAATGCATTTATATGTGTCATCCATATATGCGCATTTATATGTGTCGTCCATATATGCACATATACAGAAGAATGCATATACGGTAGGTGCATGTATGAACGATGCATATATGGAAGGTGCATATACAAAATAAATTTATGGTAATCCAAATGAATCTTCTGTATATGCATGCTTCAATATATGCCCATTTAAAGAAGTTGTCATCTGTAAATGCACATTTATACGTGCATTTATATGCGTCATCCGTATATATGCATATACGGAAGACACTATTATGGAAGTCACCATCTTATAGAAGTGCGCATATACAGAAAAATAAATTGTACTAATTCATATATTTATAATGGTTAAATGTGTGTTTTTTCCCAAGATATTATATGTTTGATTATAATATTAATATTTTTTTAAATATAAAAACTATTATCCTTCACTACATTTTTTTCTTAATTTTATAGTTTGGAATTTGAAGTTGTCATGGTTTTAAGAATTTATTGGTAGTTATGTTTCATTTATTTAAAAAATTTCAAAATACATTAATTTTCCTTTGCTTGCTTTGAATAAAAGATAAGCCTTATCCCTTTCCTTTCTTGTTTGATTATATCATTATTATTTATAAATATTTATTAATATATTTTTAAATATAAAAACTATTACCCTTCACTACATTGTTATCATAATTTTAGAGGTTGGAATTTAGAGTTGTCGTGGTTTTAAGAATTCACAATAGTCATTATTCATTTATTTAAAATTTATCAAATTCTATTAATTTTCCTTTGCTTTCTTTGAATAAAAGATAAGCCTTATCTCTTTTCTTGTTTTTTTTATTATATTAGTATTATTTATAAATATTTATTTATATCTTTTTAAATACAAAAAATATTAGTCATCAATACATTTTTATCATAATTTTAGAGGTTTTTCATGGTTTTAAGAATTCATAGTAGTCATGATTCATTTACTTAAAACTTATCAAATACCATTAATTTTCCTTTGTTTTCTTTGAATAAAAGATAAGCCTTATTCTTTTGCTTGCTTGTTTGATTATATTATTATTATTTATAAATATTTATTAATATTTTTTTAAATATAAAAACTATTATCCTTCACTACATTTTTATCATCATTTTAGAGGTCAAAATTGAAATCTCTCATGGTATTAATAATTCACAGTAGTCAAGATTCATTTATTAAAATTTATCAAATTTCATTAAATTTCATTTGCTTGCTTTGATTAAAAGATAAGCCTTATCCCTTTGGGATAATTTATTTTGATTATAAGTAAAGTTTATGGTTTTAATGCATTCATTATTTATTTATCATTGTTTTCTTGTGGTCCTTGTTTATAATTTTCTAAAATTTTGTTGATTTTCTCTTTATATGTTTGGAAGAAATGGTAAATTTTGTGTGCTTTAGCAATCCATACAAAAACACAATGTTTTAATCTTTAGATAATCTTGTAACTTTTTTTCCATTTCTACATATTTGTTTTATTATATTATGTTTTATAAAAAAATTAATTAAAATTGGATTGCATGCACAAATAAAAGACTATGTTTCTATTCATAGAGTTTTCCATAATCTTGAAATATTAATGTTTAAACCTATATATTTAGAATATAAGTTCTTTATATTATAATATTGCACAATTAGTAGAAAAGATATATTAATTTCTTGTAGAAATTAGAATATATAAAATAGGGAATATAAAACTTGTAAAAAATAAAACTTCTCCCTATATTGAAGAGGCTAGACTACAATACTTTGTATATTTAAATAAAACTAACTTCCATAAAACCAATTTTTTTTTTTGTGCTTTAAGTGCCAAAAACAATTGAGATTAAAAACATAAAACAAAGTACTAGAAAGTTCATTTATTGAAAGTATATAAATATCAATTTCTTGTAGGCTTAAATATGTTAATGTCTTTGTAAGTAGCACCTATTTATACAAAAAGACTTATAGAATCTCTAAATTTGTAGCCCAAGTTACTTAAACTTGGTGCATTGTTTAGACTTCAAAGTAGCCAACCTAGTGGGTTTTGTGAGAGCAATACTGGTTGAACATATATGTTCTATGTACTATTTGCGAGACTTGAACCCACATGCTTTTGAGTCCTTTGGTGTGATTCTTGTCCTCTTAACCATAGCATAATCATTCACCTTTTTTGTCTTCTGTAAAAGTTACAACACTATTAATAAATATGTAAATTGATATTTCTATAATGAAAACATGAGTATAGGGTATAGAACTTACCTCTCCTATTTTTTCTTCAAGTGGAGGTGAATGTTGTACTGGTTGAAGATAATGTGATTTATGGTGGATTTCGAAAAAAAAAAATTGCATTCCCACCATCATTTGTGTGAAAAGGGGATTTTGGAGATGTATATGTTTTATTCCAAACATAAAATTAAAAGAAGATATAAGTATTCAAATCAAACGTAATTAAATGTAAAAACAAATTGATGAATATATAAAAGTATAAATACATGAAAACTTACTTTGCATTGCCACATTGAATGTAAAGATGGTTGTAGCATTTGGTTTGTTTCGTTTACATTCTTTTCAATATTTTGACCATCTTTTGGGGTTTGTAATGATTGTAATGGTTCAGAGAAAAACACACCATCTTTTTGGGTTTGTAACAATTGTAATGGTTCAAAGAAAAACACCTGCACCATAAATGAACATTAATGTATAGATTAAAAAAATAAATCTATATAATCAATCACAAATCACAAAAGAAAATCCAAAAAAATAGAATATTCATTTTTCATTTTGCCATCTTAGTAGAATATAATAATTTATATGTTAGTGTTTTTATGAAATAGGTTGTATTGAAGAAAAACACAATTTCTTTAAAATCCCTTGAAATCTAGGTGAGAGTCGTAATGGTTGACAGCTCAATGCTCGTGCACGACACCACCTTGCATCTACATCATATTGAATTTTTTCATTATGTATTTTAACCTTACTCGATGATTTCATAGCACATTTCACATTTCCATCTCTTACTTGACCTCTTGGGCATGGGGGAATTGGAGGGAGTTTGTTTTTTATCACACGATGGTGATTAAGGCCATATAGTTTTGATCTGGTCAAGATATTGACAGAATTACCAGCCAAACAATAAAATACTTGTTTGGTGCCCTTGATAACTACATCCTATTCATGTCTATTTTCTGTCATTTTCTCAATTCCCTATAAATGAATATGTAAACAACAATGATGTTAGAATGACTATAAAAACACCTTTAAATAATAAACAACTATTTCATATGCCTATCTATTCTATAAATGAGATCTATGCATATGTGTGATAATAAAGGCATTTCTACATGCAACATAGGTTGCGATGTCTCCTCTATTGTAACATCCCGCTCTGGCGCACTGAGAACACTTATTATTTGAGGAAACTTGCTCGCAAGTGATCTGGACCCTTTTTTATGTTAGACATTTTATAGTTGATTATGATGTGATTGACAGATGCCATGATGTGTTACTATTTGATGTAGACGGGTTCTATTGACTCAGTTTTATTGAGTGTGCAGGGTTTTTGACCTTGAGGATGCAGAGGCATCGGTAGAACCCCCTTGGACTTCGGACTGAGTCAGGGAGTGTGATTTTGGGTTGATATGTTTATTATGATGTTTCATTTGATTTGATGGTTTGATGTTGACATTTCTAACATGATTATTGGTGATGCAGGCTGATGATAGCTTGCCGACTAGACTCACATATGGAGTAAAGGGGCCACACACGATTTGCAGAGAGGTTGAGGGAGAGGGGTGGACAACAGCCCTGTCATCGCCTGCTAGCACTCCCACCGTGGCTCGAACTGTAGGTTAACGATTACCTAGTCCGAGAGGATCCACGATGTCGTGAGGGAAGACTGCGACAATCGCTCACGATGATTCTAAGGGGTGCGCAATAAGACGGGGCCCTTATTCCTTAGAACCCTTAGTCTCCTACAAGTTCACCTGGCGGAGTGTTAACTCCAGGGTTTATAGAG